>WEIT01040742.1:67012-87337 GCA_013389985.1 Dryoscopus gambensis | reverse complement strand
CACAGAAGGCAGTATTCATCTCATCAGACTTGAGATCTGGAGTCCAACTCGCCAGACTGAACCTCAGATTCAGGCCCTTTGCAATTCATGAGGAGAGACCGGCTTGCCTCCAGCTTCTGCAGGCCAGTCAGCAAGTCACAGATAGAACCAGACAGGATGCCTTTTTCTATTATAGAAAACACTGAGATTTCAGACGTTTCTCCATCCCGAGTCAGGAAAAAAATCACACTAACATTAAAAGATGGGGAACCAGCAGTACCTAAATAGCCTAAGGGTTAGGATGCTGGCTTCAGGCTCCCACTGAGGGCTCTCTCTCTCCTGTCTGCAGCCTGGCTTACCAGGAAACCACCAGAGCCACTTTGCTCACACTAATACACTGGGAGTTATCTGCGCAAGCAAGGAGCCTTCACTTCAGTCTCTCGTATCCCATCCACGGAGCCATGATACTGCTTTGCAGCCTGTGTAACTGGAGTGCTCAGCTCCAGTCTTTACAGGGCTAAAAGTATTCAAGGGCAGAGAAAAAGACTAACTAAATGGGCAATGAGGGCTAAACAGAGCCAACTGCATGCACCTTCTTGTGGTGGCAACAGGGGATCAAGAACACACAGGAAAGCAGAAGCGCCTAAGTCCCCTGTCCTACTTTGTCCTTGCTCAGCACTCCCATGGGATACAGGGTACCTAGGTTCTACTGCTTCATTTTCCTGCTTCAGAGACGGGACACAAAATAGAATTTCCTGTGTCATCTCTCAAAAGCAAACAGCCAAGGAAGACTGGCTAAGATCTCTCTTCTGTCTCACTTGAAACCTCCTCCTAGACTTTGAAAACCCTTTTCCAATGAACCTTTGGTGCATCACTGCTTATAAAGTGGGAGTGTGGAGAAAATGGGAATCTTTTCATAAAATAAAGCTATCACCAATTGTTTTCAGTCCAGGATGGTCAGTGTCCCACATTACAGGCTAAAAGCATGACATTTGTGTCAAAATAGAAAAGGGTTTATTTTGTTTTCCCTTGATACAGCAATGAAAATGGCAAAGCACTGATGTTTCAGTGATAAGTGCCTTTCAATCTCCAGCATAAGGAAATGTCTTCTTAAAATGGCATTATTTATAAGAGCTCCAGAAGCATTGATTTATTAAATATATTCCCTATTTCTAGCTTACTAGAAACTAGTAACTTCATATTCACAGTGATTTTTAAATAATTAAATAAAGCTAATAAAACATATAGGACATGAAATGTAGTGAAAAAATAAATCAGGCTGTGTACAACAATCACATTGTACCTTGAGCATGACCTCCACATACAGTTCACAGAGCAAATTATGACAGCTTAAGACATCCAATGTCACACCTGCCCCTTCCAGCATTTTAACTGGGACCAAGTGAGTGCTGCCACCAGCTCAGCACTTCAGGTCACCTCACTGTCCATTCATCCCACTGCATACAGCAGTGGGTATGGTTATCTCAGCAGGCTCATTTCCAACAGACGCAAAATTCCTAAGTAAATAGTGCCCTCAATGCCCTAACATATCAAATGAGCAGCTTTCCAGAGTGACAACATCTGCCTTTCCTATGCAGTACATGTTAGAGAGTCAGCAGCAGAAAGTGAGTGCAAGCTAGACCCCATCTCCTGTACAGGACAGAACACTGGCAGATGTTGACTGATGACATGCTTATGTGTTGAACTGTTGATTCCATACCACTCACCTAAATGCAAAGATAATGTTCTTTAAAAATTCATGAAATCTACAAAATCTGGATGTTCCAGAACCTATAAAAAGATTGTTAAAATGTGCTGCAACCAGAAGTTTCCTCTCTAGCAAGCTGTCTAGACAATCCATTATGCCTGAGCAGGCAGCACTGGGCAACAGTGCTTCTTAAAGCACACACCATGCCAGCTAGTGCTACAAGCCACAGAGGAAACTAAAAAAGCAAGCCATCAATGTATCTCTACTAAGAATTAAAACCTCCTCAGCCTGAAAGTTTATTCTTAAGTCTGTGGGGAGTTGAGTCACACTTTAAATATTTCTTCACTTGTATCTTTTGCACAGAACTGGCAACTTGGCCATCATCTAGAAAATCATCATTTCTCTTCTCACCTTTTTGCTTACAGAAACTGAAAGAGAGCTGGCAGGCAGCAAAGCAGGACATCACAGTGAAAGCCAGATAACTAACCGTCACCATGGCTCTAAACTCACCTCTTGCCTTCTTGCATTAATCATGCTTTAATGAGCTTTCACTGGTGAGGTCTGCCCCCTACAGCTCCTCAGCCCTGCTAGCAAAGCTGAGGGAGTGAAGCAGTACCCAGGAACACAAAAGCAGGAGTTTGGGAGTACCCAAATTTATGCATGTGACACAGATAGGATGCATACAGGGGTGTTGATAGTGCAGGCTGATGTGACCACAAGGCTAGCCCATCGTCTCTGAAAGATCATGGTATTGGGAGAGATTTTTTATTACTGGGCACAGAGGGAAGGAAAGCTGAAAGAAATCACACCTATCTGCAAGGAGGAGACCAGGGAACTACAGGCCAGTCAGGATAACCTCATTCCTGGGATGGTTATGGAAGAAGTCCTCACGGAAGTCACTTCGAAACACAGAAAGGATAAGAAGGTTACAGGGACAGCCTGCATGCTTTGCCAAGCACAAACTGCAACTGACCAACCTGACCTATGAGACAGCAACCTTCTAGTATCTGAAGGAAGCCTATCAGGAATTGGAGAGGTACTCTTCAGCAGCTGTAGTCAGAGGACAAGGAGTAATGAGTACAAATTGAAAGAGAGGAAATTTAGGTTAGGTATTAGGAAGAAATTTTTTACTGTGAGGGTGATGAGACACTGGAACAGGTTGCGCAGGGAGACTGTGGATGCCCCAACCCTGGAAAGTGTTCAAGGCCGGGTTGGATAAGGCCTTGAGCAACGTGGTCTAGGTGGGACATATTCCACCCATGGCAGGGGGACTGGGACTAAATGGTCATTGAGGACCATTCCAAACCCTTAACATTCTATGAATTTATGGTTTTAAGAGCAAGAAGAGAGCAGTGGGTGTTGCTTACAGTGCCTTTAACAAGGCTGCTGACAGTCTTCTGCAATATCTTCGTTAACGAATTACTGATTGGTAAATGGACAACAAAAAAGGCAGAAAATTGGCTGGATCATCAGACTCAAAGAATTTCACCTCTCTAAGGAAAAACATACAATTTATGACCAGTTACAAGGCAGTCCACAGTGACTAATACTAGGGCCAACACTCTTTAATATCTTTCATTAACAACCTGGATGATGTTGAGTTCATGAATACCAAATTAGGGGGAGTGAGCAATAAACAACTACATCACAATGGGAAGCAGAAGGGCAGGTGCCGATCTCTTCTTTCTGTTGACCAGTGTCAGGACCTGAGGAAATGGCATGAAATTGTGTCAGGGGAGGTTTAAGTTGGTTACTAGGAAAAGGTTCTTCACCCAAAGGGTTGGGCACTTGAACAGGGTCCCCTGAAAAGTGGTCACAGCACCATGCCTGACAGAGTACAAGAAGTGTCTGGATACCACCCTCAGGGTCACAGTGTCATTCTTGGGGCTGTCCTCTACAGGGCCAGGAGCTGGACTTCAATAATCCTTGTGGATCCCTTCCAACCCAGGATATTGCATGATTCTATGAACTGAGGAGAGTACTGCTACTCAAAGGGATCTTAGTCTTAAGATATGGGCTGACAGGAATACCATGAAGTTCAGCGTTACTGCACAGCTGGAAAGGAGTAACCACACACCACAGGACCAGTGCAGAGGGCTGACTCATTAGAGAACAGAATAGCAGAGGGTAGCCTGGCAGGCAATTTGAGCATGAGTCAAAGAGTGTACACCCATAGTAAAGGCAATCAATCACTTTCCAGATGTATAGTGGAGCAAATGTGTGGCAAGCAGATGGATGGACATGTTTATTCCTCTCTTCTCAATGCCCACAAGACGATTCATCTGGAGTAATGTGTTCAGGGCTTACAAGTTCAAGACAGACACTGACTACTGGAGTTACCTACTGGAGTGCACTCTCAGCAAGTTCACAGATGACACCAAGTTGCATGGGAGTGTTGATGTGCTGGAGGGTAGGAAGGCTCTGCAGAGGGATCTGGACAGGCTGGATCAATAGGCTGAGACCAACTGTATGAGGGTCAGCAAGGCCCAATGCCTTCAGTCACAACAACCCCATGCAGAGCAACAGCTGGGGCAGAGTGGCTGGAAAGCTGCCTGGTGGAAAAGGACCTGGGGGTGCTGGTTGGCAGCTGCTGAACATGAGCCAACGTGTGCTCAGGTGGCCAAGAAGGCCAATGGCCCTGGCCTGTATCAGCAATTGGGCAGTGTTTGACCCCCTGTACTTGACACTGCTGAGGGCACACCTCAAGTGCTGTGTCCAGTTCTGGGCCCCTCACTACAAGAAAGACACTGAAGTGCTGGAGCGTGTCCAGCAATGGAGCTGGGGAAGGGCCTGGAACACAAGTCTGATGAGGAGCAGCTGAGGGAGTTGGGAGTGTTTAGTCTGGAGAAAAGGAGGATCAAGGGTAGACCTTATCACTCTCTACAACTACCTGGAAAGAGGTTGTAGTCAGGCAGGAGTCAGTCTCTTTTGCAAAATAGCAAGCAGTAGGATGAGAGGAAATGGACTTAGGTTAGATCACAGGAGGTTTGGATTGGATATTAGGAAAAAAATCTTCACAGAAAGGTTTGTCAAGCACTGGAACAGGCTGCCCAGGGTAGCAGCTGAGTGACTACACGTGAAGGAATTTAAATTATTAGGTGTGGTGATTAGGGACATGGCTTAGTGGTAGATTTGGCAGCGCTGCGTTAACAGCTGGACTTGATGACCTTAAGGGCCTTTTCCTACCTAAATAATTTTATGATTCTATAAATGAGCCCAGTGGTGGGCCACTAGAAGGATTAAAGGGCTTAGGTATATGGTATATGTGAAGAGGCTCATAGGACCGATTCAGCTTTAAGAGAAGGATTCTTGCTGCCCACAGGTGTCTAAGGGGGAAGTGTACAGATCATGGAGGCAGGCTCTCCTCAAAGGCACTTGGAAACAGGACAAGAGATAACAGACATGAGTTATAACAAGGGAAATTCCATTTAGATGGAAGAAAAACTGTATCATCATGGAGACAGTCAGACACTGGCACAGCTGTCAGAGAGGTTGTGGAATCTCCATCTCTGGAGATACTCACAACTCACCTGGACAAGGCCCTGAGCAACCTCACCTAAATGGGCCTGCTTCAAGCAGGGAACTGCACCAAAAAGCTTCAGAAGCCAAATTTAAAGAATGAAGTTCACCCTTCATATCTAGAGGTGACCAAGTACACAACAGCATGTGACAAGCTCAAGACGTAGGCAACTGCAAAAGGTTCTCACCTCTACCACACCAAAGCAGCAGCTTTGCTGCTCCCTGATGTGCAGGGTGAGCAGACAAACAGCTCTGTTTGAACATTTAGATGTTTCGTCACTGATGTTATTAAAGCACCTAATTATTCTGGCTCCCACCAAGAAGGAAAAGATTTTTTCAACATCTCTGTTTATTAACTATTTCCACAGCCCTGGAAGCAAGCACAGCCTCCTCTCCGAGGTTCCATTTGAGCGGCTCAGCAGACAAGTTTTGGAAACCCCAGAGCACCCTCATGTGGCTAGATGTTGCTAGGAGCTCTCCTTCCTCCATATGAATTGTGTGAGGCACAAGCAAAATCCACATTTTATTCACAGGTTTATCTTCCCATCATACCACCAATTGAGCATGGTTCTTATGCCATAAATAATATTTCTGCTGCGACACAGCTCTTCCAACAGACCCAGTTTCAAGTCTCTTCTTCCCACCAGAGTACATACAGCTGGATGACAGGCCTGCTGGACAGCTGGGCAGGGGCACTAGCACCCACAGCAGGCACTCCAAGCACCACACTCCAGAAATAGGGTGCTGAACCTTGCCTGCTGTGAAGCCTCTAGGTATTGCTGCTCACACCAGGCTGGGGAACAACCTTCACCAACAGTTTTTCCTCAACTTAAGTTAACAGTGAAATTTCTTGGTAGCAGATAAAGATTTTTCTTTTCCTGCTCACCTTCCCCCCCCCGCCTTTTTTTTTTTTTTAAATAAAGACAGGCTGGAAGAACAACAGCTGCATTGCTTCCTTCCAGCTCTCCCAACCACTGCAGTGTGCTCCTCGTGCTGCACGGCAAAGAAAGGCCCTGACTGGACATACCTCCCTCACTCCACCTAACCTGTGCCTGCCTGTCCATCCATCCCCTTTCTCCTTGCAGCGGGTAGGCTTTTGGAATAGGCATGGGCCCTTCACATGCTATATTTAGCCAGGCAGATCCTCTTAAACTATAAACACAAGCACTGTAAACTGCATTAGAAGTTCATAAAACAACCCTACCCACATTTTCATGTCAAAGCCATTCAAAAGCAGCAGCAAGGTTGGTGCAAACAAGAGGTCAAAAGGTTTAGGCCCAAACACACTGCTCTACCACCAAGTAACATCTTACTGAAACAGTTCTAACTCAGAAGAGATTTTACAGGTCTGTGGTTGGCTATTTCCCTACTGCCTGTAAGCTGAAAACTTTAACGGAGCTAAATAATAATTTTAAAATGCGGCAGCAGCAAAAACAGAACCCTGTCCTCCAGGTTCCCTGCCCTGATAACAAGTAAACATAGGTAATACCTTCTCAACTCCCTGTTTTAGGGATAGAGAAAATGTACATTGTTTGATTACCACCAATCACAGAAGCCAAATGAATTAAGATGTTATACAAAACATTACAAAGCTAATACAGTTGAAATTACAAATATTTTATTTACAATCCCACAATAGTCTGGATTGGAAAAGCCTTCTGCAGGACATCTAGTCCACTCTGTTCAAAGGTAACCTGTTAAAAATTTTAAAACTGAGGACATTTTACCAAGTGGTATTTTGAACCTTGCTGATTAAGCATGGGCAAATTTTTAAACTGTGATGAAGAACCAGTTTGACTACAAGTTACTGTATGTACTACAATAAAATATAAGCAAAATGTTATTGTCCACATTACACGAGATCAGAATAACCCCTTCAGTTCTTAAGGTTTCAGAGGATTCAGTTTAATAACCAAAAGAAGTTGCAGGTGGCAGTTCCAATTTCTCAACTGTTTTGAAAGAGTACTTTTTACAATACAGCTTTCAAAGCACAGGAATGCTACTGCATTTATCACTGAATGCAAAATATTTCATTTAGTGTATCAGCTGTGTTGGTGCAAAACGTGGCTAATGTGAAACAACCACTAGTCACCAACTCCCACATACAAACTAAGGAGAGAAACATTAGTGGCCAGACAGGGTTTTTATTATCAAAGGTGCCTCTTTGCCTTCACTCTGATCTCTGAGTGAAGCCCCAAAGATGAAATTTTTTTGCCAAGTTGCCAAACAAGAAGTCTAGAAACTAAAATTCATCAATCATTATCAAAAAATTACAGACTCTAGAACTGTTGGTTTCATTGCCTACTAAAAATATAACGTGAAATGTAACTCACCCATTCACATTCCATGGTAGGTGTTCATTCCATTCTCCATCCCATAGGAGACAATAACCTGACAGGTGGCAACCATTCTTCTTGCTTAACTGTTTTAACTGATAAACAAGTTAAACTTGGAGAAAAGCACTTTCCAAACAGAATGGAGCTTGAAGCTCACTGCTTCTATCTCAGACCTGCACAAGAACTTGGAAAGCTGAAAACATTTTTTCCCCAAGTTGTCGGTTAAAGGACATTACTGCTCTTCCTACCAATTCTAGTTTCATCTTAAATGAAGGTAAAATATCTAAGTTCCAAAACAAAGCCTGAAATCAGTAGGAGCCTGTTCAACCGTCATTATGCTAATCAAAATTCTGGAAAAAAGGATTAAGTGTTACCATCCAAGCAAGACCCCTCTCCTCTGAGTTATGCTACCTACATAAAGAAACAGCAAGTCAGCAGCCAAAAAAGCCATTTACCCAGCAGACACGTGTCATTCCATTTTCAGATAACTGGCAGACCCAGTAAGAATCCACTATGAAGCATGCTGACTAAGAACATAAGACTTCAACTTGGGAAGAAGGATCCATGCGCTACCACGAAGTAACAGGTGCTCCACAGGTCTCACATACTAATAAACCAGAAAGCAGAATTAACACAGGAGTCCTTGGCATTTCTTGGACTCTGAAAAAACATTGTGGGTTTTTTTTGGATATAAACCACATTTCATCACCTTTCTCCAAGAGGCAACTCAAGTATCTGTGTTTAGGTAACACAGGCCTGTGATAGGAGACACCCTATCAAACATGCCTGAGATTCCTGCCCTGTTCTGCAGATAATCAAATCACAGCAGAGCCTGCCTGTGCTGGCTCACACATTCATCAAGTGATCACAGAAAGTGTAAATAGCATGCTGAGGAAGCAGGGATGTCTGAAATTATGGAGTTTGTCTTCCCATCATCAGTTCTTACTTCCCTGGAAATATCTGAACATTTGCCTGCCGATGGGAAGTAGAGAATTAAATTCTTAGTTTGCTTTGCCTGTACACATAGCTTTTGCTTCACCTATTAAAGTATCTTTACCTCAACCTAGGAGTTTTCCCACTTTTACCCTTCTGATTATCCCCTCCCACCCACTGCAGGGGAGTGTGTGGCTGTGCTGGGCTGACCTGCCTGCCAGGGTGAGCCCACAAACCAGAATTATTCCCTAAGGCTTAACTACAACTGCTGTTCATGAATGAAACAATACACTTGAAATCAGTTTAATACCTGGAACCTATTGCCTCATACTTTCCGTATCACTTGTACAGGTAATGTCAGTTGCTTCCACTTCTATTGCCCAGTTCATTCATGCACCCCATGAAAAGAAATAGCCCTATGTTTCCTAAAGGTGACCCACCTTTACTCTCATGCAAGCCACCACCTGTCAGGCCTAAACCTGCTACAGGCCACATATTCCAAGAGTGACTTGTCCACCTGGGTCCCTCACCACTTCATCTGTAAATCTGTGGATTTACTGCAATTCTCCCTCTCCCCTTGCTCCTCCCTCCAGAGAGCCGTGTGGCCCAGCTGCCTTCCAGCATAGGGAAATGAGAGAATAAAAGAAAATCCATTCCTGACCAGTGTGGTCAGGAATCTGCTTTCACAGCACACAGGCATGCAGGAAACAGATTGGCCTCATGCCACCACCTTGCTGCAGAGGGCGGGGTGTGTGTATTTCTGGATCTCTCACCTCAAGGAAACTGCAAATTGCCAGAGGCAAGGATCATAGCTGCTCAGAGGCCCCAGCAATCATTCTCTGGGTTTCTCCCTTCCCAGCTGTCTTTTCTGAAAGGAAAAGGTCTCTCTGGAATACAGAATTTAAACTTATCCTTCCCTTTTATACCTTCTGAATAATACCAGATAAGCCTGAAAAAAGGTATGCCCTCCTGCTGAACCACTTCCAACATTTTCAACAGGAGAGAAAAGGCCACAGTACTTTTTTTTTTTTTGAGGCCCATTAGCCTGAGGGCCTGAGGAAAGATTTATGCTGAATGGTACTTCAAAGCCTGAAAGAGAGTATCTACTGGGAAACATAAAACTGGTCCCAGAAAACAGACTGATCCAAACCCGATTTTCTCATGTTTTCTGAAACGAAATTATTTTAATGTTCATCTTGCAATGGTTCAGGACAAATTACCCATGACAATAAAAGAACAACTTTTTAAATGAAACTACTCCCTCTCTCTGTAGTTCAAAAAAATAAAGGTTATCTGTTCAGTATGCAAACAATTTCTAAGCTCCTTTAAAAAAAAACATCAATAGTGTTCTATTTGAACTGAATTATTCTGAAATGCTTGAATAGTAAGTAACTTAAACCTCCAGCACAGACCCATACCTGTAAAGACAAATTATTTTCCAGACTTGTGTTGGTCTCATTTGCAACATCAAGTAAAAAGAAACCAAAATTATGTATTAAAAAAGACACCAATGTTTACCACTTAAGTATTTATTAAAACAAATTTTAAATTGCCCCTACATCCTTATAATCTCAATTTCTGACTCTCTTTTGTCTCCTGAAAGGTCTAAATATTGATGCAGAGAAAGACAAGGGGAAATAACTGCTCCCACCATACACAGAACTACAACCAAAGTGTCAGTGCAGACAGGTGCCATTTTCTCAGGCAAAGCAGACCTGAATTCTTCAACAACTAGAACTCCATTAATAAAAAATAAAAAAAACAACAACAAACAAACCACAAAACTAAACAAAGCAAAACAAACAAACAAAAAATATCCTTTTGGCATCCTATTTTCTCACAGACATGCCATTACAATCCCTTCTCCTGGAGGGATTATTTGGGGATCCCCTCCCCAAAATACTAACAAAAGCACTCTGGAATTAGTCTAACAAGGATTCATATAATCCTGTGGAGAAGGGATAAAAATCCTTCCAAGAGCACTTCCATGTTCAGTTATGCACAGACAGAGGTGGTGACAGCCCAGCAACAACTCGGCTCTCATTCCAGCTGTACAGGGAACTCAACTACTGGGCAGCTCAGTGCAGAAGTCACGCACTTTCAATGAAACCGACGAGCTGCCCACAACCAGCAAGGAAAGCTATGCCTCTGCTGTGTCCCCAGCTCTGCTCATGGTGTCGGGGCTGGACAGAGAAGCACACTGTGAACATTACTTACAGAGCACCCCTGGAAAAGCACAGTGCTAGCCTGCAAGCTGTGCAGGATGCCCTGCTGAACCCAAACAGAACAAACACTCTGAACAGATGACACCGGAGAGCTGATTAAATAAAGTCTACATCCTTCACGGCACACGTAATGTAGTAGTGCTGTTCTAGAACATATCAACACTGTGGTGGTGTTGTTGAACAACACGTGGCAACTGATACCCCAAGTTAACTGAAGAGCACAGACAAAAGGAGAGGTGGAAGTGTGATTTATTCACCAGGCTGTCACATCACCAATGGAAACCATGCAGCAGATGCCTGTACCTGCTAAATTCACATTACTATTTTCTCCTCATTATTATGCAGATATAAGTGTGCAAAGTCAACTACACACACATTTTACATCCCCCCCTCCAAAAGCGTAGTTTAAAATATTTTGCAACAGATACTTGGTGAATCTAAGGTTGTTTCATTATCACTAGTTTTTATTACTCCTGTTTTAAAATTTAATGTTATTTGATGAGATTTTGTTGAGTTAAAACCAAGGTTCAGGATTCAGTAATACAGCAAGTTTTAAAAACCATCTTCAGAGAGGGAAGGAAATCCCAGAAATATCTTTCGAAATGTTTAACTGTCTACTTAGAAGGAAACAAGAAAATCCAACAAGTCCCATCCACTTTGACACTCACCTGCCACACCATTGAAACCACTCTGAGCAACTTCAAACAATACAGGCTTTTTGGAGCAACGGTAGTGTTTTGTTACTTCTTTAGTGATTTTGTTAACCCAACAGCCTCCAACACTCACAGGGCTCAAAATACATCTATGCAATTTGTATTTTAGCAGAACAGATTAATACACTTATTCATTTTTGTTCTAAAACATCTCATCATGAAACAAGAAACAAGCAAAAACCCAATTTCAACCAACTGCAGCTTGCTCAGCCTCAGCAGTTGCCATGCTAGCAGGCACTAGGTAGAACTAGATACCTGCATTAGAAAAAAAGAAAATAAAGCATTAATCCTTCAGAACTGGAACTACTTCTTTTTAATCTTTCCTTTGCCAAGAAAAAAAACGGAAATAATTTTATTTCTATATGGAATCAGAAAATCCTACATCCTGGGGTCAACCATACTGTAAATTTTTTAGGGCACTCAAACTGCAGCGACCTTCCCCTACACCCTCAACTCTCTCTCAGTACTGACTGATAGACAGTCACTTTTCAGAGTCATGTGACAGAGATAAAGGCTTTTTCAGATAACATGGAAAAACAGTGGCATTAAGTGGTTTCTTGAACTACTGACAATAAAACAAACCTAAAAGCAATCTCAGGGAGCTCAGCAGGAGTTCAGTTCCTATTCAAAGAGAGGCACCAAGAAATGCTTCTGTATTTATCTAACAAGTTAACCTAAAATTCATTGGTAGCCCAGTACATTTTCAGATTAATTATTCAACAGCTCTATAACAAAATAGTTTTCATAGATCATCTTCAATTACAAACATAATTTACTACATGACCAGAAAAACAGAATCATTTCTGAAGCCTAAAAATATATTGAAAAACAGTTTTTACACCACTGAAATAAAGGAACTTAAAAAAACAATTTGTTTTTCTTGAACAGAAGTGAAATAAAAGCTCATTAAAGGACATGATGAGAATGCACTAGCACATGGAACTACGGCAAATATTCCCCTCAGCTAATCTCTAAGTGAGCTTCCCCAGAGCTGTAGCAAAACACAGCACTGCAGGGCACAGCTCAGATAAACCCTCTGTAAATTGAATATGACATATGCTGTGACACAAAGCACTGTCCACCCCACTCTTTATACCACCAGCACATACTTCTGTGTCTACATTATACACACACAGCTCAAAACATTTCTAATTTCTTTATAGCAGTGAGAACTGTCACATTGCAAATTTGCCCACGCAGTCTTTAAACTTCTGGGCAGTAGTGTAAGGCTGTCTTGTTCCTTAGTGATAGCTCAATTCATCCCACTTTGCTAAGTAATTCCAAAACAAACGTCATGTAATACCTATTAACCAAATGTTTCAGACTTAGATCAGCTGGATTAAGATGTGTGGTGCTTTATTCTACATCTTTTTAAGATATCAAACTACCAACAAATGACTTTTTAACTAAAAAGACAAGAAAAAAACTTGATTGAAATAAGTAGAAGGTCACATTAAGTTACTTATTTCTGTTTAATTTTAACCACTTGAAGCTGACAACTGTTTCTAGCTCTGACACTGTAAATAAAGCATTGCTGAAAACTAGCAAAAGACAACATGAATACAGGCACAAGAAAGACAGAACTGCTTAAACATAACATTCCAATGGTTAGTGTTGCAAACCAGTGAGAATGACCACACAAACTGAGTTAAAGACAAACAGAAAAAAAATTAGTTTGAAGCCAAATCCAGAAAAAATGAGGTTTTGAAAATACAAAGGGAAAAGGTGCTTTGCAAAAATACTGGTATCAGACAAAAAAAAAAGATAAATTTCCCAATGCATGGATTTTGCCTCTGAATCTGAAAGGGGAGATCCAGAAGATGAATTATGAGAAGAGAGTCTTATTTGACCTAAAAAGGGATGGTCTTATGGCTTCAAGAAAGCACTCAAGTTAATATCACTCTTGGACAGTGTTTCTCAGAACTACCTCCAGTTTAATTAACTGTGTATTGAGAAATACAGAGACTCTCCTCTTGCCGCAGTAATGTTCTGTTGATTCCTCACTAACTCAAGAACTGCAACAGAGCACAACTGGTACCAATGGGAGATTCTGAAGTTGAGTTAAAAACCAGTCCAAAAGTTGACTTTGGGGAACTTCTGTGTCAGTGTAACTTCTTTGATGCAATACCCCAACTAATCCAAACAAAATTACAATCACTTGACTAAAATTGTCATTCCAAACTATTTAGAGTGGAAAAAATACTGCAAGGCTGGTTTGCACCCAATATTTCCTGTTCCTTAGGCAAATTAAACATAGATTCCAACTCTGAAACTGAAGATTGGAAGCTCTCACCTTGGGCATTACTAATTCCCAAATAACAATCTTGAGGCTGCTCTATAATGAAAAAGAGAGGAATATTCACAAGGATGCAGGCACTTTGCTCAAATATCAAGTGTTGTGTGAAATTTCTTATCTAGCATTCTGAACACTGCTGAAAGATACTTTGGTATCTTTCATACTTTCCTCCAGTGTAAGAGCTGAAAGAAGACAACTGAGTCTGAAGAGGTGGATCTCTGTATCATGTAATATTTTGCTTGTCCAGCTTGGGTAAGGAGTAAGGAAGATATCCTTGAGACACACAGTGTGGTCAATTTGACTGCCTCCAGAGAACTGGTTTCTGAAATAGAGCTGAAAGCATCTTTTCCTCCAGGAAACTAAAAAACGGACAGATGGAAAATTAAAAAGAAACCAGACACCAGGTTTTAGTATGTCAAGAAAAGGTACTGCAAACATTCTCTAAAGAAATGATCATGCAATTATTTCCAAAAATGATCACAAAAAGTGGCAAATCATGAAATATGTAGTTAAGGGACAACTTCATGCAGAATGGGTTTGTACAGTACATACCCAGATAGGATCTCTTGGGAGGTGCTTTGATTTCTTCATCCTTACTATCTGCAGCTACATAAAAAAGAGTTGAAGGGAAATAAAAAAGAAAGGAAAGACAAACAGACTTTTATGATTAAATGCAACAGTGGTTATTTGAGTTACCATTTAGTCAGTTAGTATATTTTATTCACTAAAAAATAATAGCCAGACCAAAACATGCCAGAAATTTTAGTCCCCATGCTTTCTATAAGGCTCCCACCCCGTGATGTTAAGACAGGATTGAGCAGCAGGAAGTCCCAGAAGAGTCTCAGAGTCTACAACCCAACAGTAGCGCATCTATGAGGGGAAAATAAAGGCTTAAAAACCAATGAAACAGACAGCTTGATTCTTACATTAGACTGCATAAACTACCTTTTCATGGTCAGAGAAACCAAGCTGTCACCTCAGCAACACTGAGTGTGTAGATACATACATATAAACAGCTGAGACAGTAGTTGCCTTGCCTCCGCTGGAAAATGCTGTTCAAAAATACTGTCATAAAGCCCAACATGAAGAAAGAGAACAGGCCTCATCTGCAACCATGCTGCATGCTAAACTTTTTTCACTCTAACCTTCCTCTGCCAGTTGAAAACCATGTATTACACAAGAGTGTTTTCCAGTGCCAAAACCAAAGCTCTTCAAAGGATCAGAGTGCTAGAATAAGATACAAGTTATAAAGCAGATTAAGTCAGTCAGCAAAACTGGATGAATGACAAGAGGAAATCATCTTCATGTAAAAACACAGGAGCCCATGTTCTACTTGTGGAGCCTGGGCTGAGTAAGGAGAGATATCCAAAAGTCTCCTTCTAAAAAATGCTGTCCACTGGTTCTCAGTATAGTTTATACATTCAGGGGGCTAAAAATCTGTCACAATGTCTTGGGCATAACTAGAACTGAATCTTTGTTGGAGAAAGGTGGGAGGCTGATTTGGGGAAAGAAAAAGAAGGTTCTTTGGAGAGTGTCTGTCTCTTCAAGAATATGAAGAGACAGCTCTGGCCCGCCAACATTCCCAAAAGTAACCAGATGTTTTCAGCTGTCTGTATCTGTGACCGCCTTGCTTCAGCCACCTCTTGGTTCTCAAGTCAAGACACAGCACGTGCACATTTTGCATTTCAATATTCAGCTCCTTAGCATGGTAGCACCATCATGCCCCAAAATACTACAATACTTTGAAAAAAAACAACAACAAAATTAACAAGAACCCTGGCCCCTTCTGCACTGAGCCAGCAACGCAGCATACATATGGCTGCACAGATAAAACTTGGGAGCAAATATGGAAGGCTATTGTTACCACAACAGTGGTACCAGGAGATCTGCATTAGAGCAGTTAAGATGCAGTGAGATTAAATATATGATAAAAGATAAGAAGCTATGGTTCATGCCTGCAGATTTCACCTGAAAACTCTTTCTTGTAGCTTTCAAAGCATTTGTACATATGGGACAGAACTGTCCTATCACTGGAGGTTTTAAATCAAATTAGAGATATTTGTTGTTTTCGTATTTTGCCTAATTTGGGTGCTGGCTTTTTGCAATCTGAATTGTTAAAAACAGGCTACACAGTCCAAGTTAAAAAAAAAGTAATAGAAAAAAAACAATGGTTGGATATAGGAAGAGGACTTGCTCTGTTTTCCATTACTATGTACTGAGGGATAAGGTTTACATATCCAAAACAAAAAAATCAGAGGAGGCAGGAACAGCACAAGATGGGTTCCACTACTTTCAACCTAATTTCATTTTGCAATACTAAAAGGCAGCAGGGGGTAAAATCCCATAACTGAGAAGTAACTGTGAGAAGGGAAAAAATTTAAGAAAACTCACATAATTTTTTAAAGTTCTCTATATAGAGTCTAAAAAAAAAAAATCAAACGTTACTAGAAGGTCTAAGGAGACTGCATTTTTCATGCTACGATAGCTACCCTACAAATCAAAAGTACAAGCAAATTGACTGAATGGCTTTATATGTTCTGAACAGCCATCGATATTTTGGGTATTTTAAGCCAGTAAGACCACAAAACAAGCTAAAGAATACAGAACAAGCTTGTAAGGATTTGAAGAGATTGCTTCTTAATGCTTCAAGATAGGAAGCAGACTCCTTCTGAACTAGTTACTACTTAAGTGTCCTGGTTTGAAAGGAAGTGAGTTTTTTGAGGAAGTTATAGTCAAACCAATCAGTGGTCAGACTGAATATTGACACCTGGTATGACCACTGAAGAGATTTGTCACCTCTGAGAACATAGGGAGATAAAGGGGAGAATCCCAGAGGAACTTCCTTTTGTGTTCCGGTGGTAGAAGGGAGCAGATCTCCTCCCCCGCCCAGCCTGAGGCCTGAGGCCTGGGCCTGGGCCTGGGTGGGGGAGGGGCAGCCATGCGGCCTGAGGAGAGAGGTAGGCCGGAGCCCAGAGAGAGAGAGGGTGGAAGGAAACGGGACTGAGCCAGCTTCTGCAGAATGGAAGGGTGGAGAGACGAGGAGATGGTTCTCCCCCCCCCCCCCCCCCAGAGAGAGAGACTGTGCCGGCCGAGGATTCCCGACGGCAGTGGAGACTTTTTAACCCTTCCTTGGGAAGAGAAAGCTTTATGAAACATTAATCCTCCTGAGCAGTGTTTTGAGTGAGAAGAGAGACANTGCCCTCTGTCTTCAGAGCAGAAGACCAGGAAGAGGGTGTGGTTGTGCCCCCTCTCTTCGGAGCAGAAGAAACCCTCGGCCCCAGGGGTTATAAAATGGGGGGGACTGTTGTCCCAAAAACTGGAGCCTGTGGTACTTGGCGAAGCATCCTTGAATCCTGAGGACAGTTTCGGTCCATGTATGGTGGTGAGAGTACCAGACATGGAAGGACACTATGGTTTACAAGAGAGACTCCTCTCTTCTGTGATGGACTGAGACTTGATTATTTGAGTATTGTTAACTGATCAAGAAATCCAAGGTTTTGTCTGATGGTGTGAAGGGTGGAAGTTGGGAGGAGGAGGAATGTTTCGGAGAGTTTTCATTCTGTTTCCTATGTGTTTTTTTCCTTTAGTGTAAATTAATAAAGTTTTTTTTTCCTTATTTCTAAGTTTGAGCCTGCTCTGCTCTGTTCCTGATCACATCTCACAACTATTACTAGTAAAAAATATATTTTCATGGGGCACTGGCATTGCGTCCAGTGTCAAACCATGACATTAAGGGATCTAATTTGTGAGAAAAATAAAAAAAAAAATAAAAAAGGCAACTCCCACATAACTGAAAACACACTGGTAAACATGTATTTATGCCACTTGGAAGTAATATCACATTTAACAATAATATAAGAAAATGGCAAACACCCTTCCACTGAAATATTCTGCTCTTTCTAAATATTTTGGATTATTTTGCAGAAACATTCAAAGGGAGGATAGAAAAGAAAAACATTTAAAATGAAGACTAGCCATGTGAGAAATAATAAATTATATTATCATACAGGAACGGTGTACCTTCCCTAAGGATTCTGCAAGGTTAATAAAAAAAAATGACTTCAAACCTAGCTCTTCACTGCCCCACTAAGCTATAAGGAAAGAAAGTAAGTACACAGATTAATCAGCTTGCCTAGATCACCATAAAACTTTAGAGATAAGATTAGGTGTATGATTAGAAACACAGTTCTCCCTCCTACTCATACTGTGCTTGAAACCTATCATTCTGTCCAGCTTGAAATGAGCTTTGTCTGCATCTGTATGTTTATTCTGAGCCATCACACAGTTGTCCTTACTAAAAATCAATCCCATGCAAGAAAAATATTCCAACTATCTTCAATGTTTGTGGGAGGATGCAAGCCTTTCAATGAAAACAATTAAAGACACAAAAAGGTAAAAATCAGTCTCTCTAGAAAATTCCATGAGACAAACTGAGTTTTAGGAAAAGGATCAAGTAACACAATGCAGCTTTAAGGAGTTTCTATCATCTGTCAAGGGAAGGACTGATTATCCCTTACGAGACTGTATGTCTTTCAGGGAGAGTTGCTGAAAGAGTGCTATATACTAAACTGAAGAGCCTACTTTTTTTGTCCAAAGGTTACTGAAGGAGCCTACAAGTATGTGTGTGTGAACGTGCACAAGAGCAACTTCCTCTCAGGAAGGGCAAACAGAGAAACCTCTCTGTCACTCCACAAAATGCTAGTACAAACAGCAGAGGAGGACGAAAGTATACATGCTCCTCCCAAATGCTTCCTGGATTTTAACTGCTGCTAAATCAGGCTGAAAGTCGCTTTTAAGTCGTTCATCCTGCCAGACCGACAACCCCTGTGAACACAGCAGCTTGTGTTTGGAAGCTGGAGTGCAGCTCCTCTTCCACATGAATTCACTTACCTGAATAGTTTCACACTACACTCCTCAATGAGCAAGAATGGAAGTAGCTTCCTTAGCTATTAGATAAATTACCCTACTGCACAGCCAGGAGCTGCTGCCTTCTAATGATGGCTGTGGATATCTGGAATTGGATCAGACCCTCAATTATTAGGGAGTGTGGAAGAGAACAGATGGAGAGAATAAATTATACATCCTTAATGGCAAAACAACTGACAGAAAGCTGACAGTGTTAATTCTGTTCTTGTTGGTAATAAGCTGTTACATAAAATGTTGTAAGTCAAAGTCAACACAGAGAAACAAAAACCTACCCCTTTCACATTTATTATCTGCAGGGAAAAAAGCAAGGACTTTGCACAAAGACTGAACATTTTATTAAATAGAGAATAATAGTCTGACCCAACTGAAATTATCAATGCCTAAAAATTAATAAAATTAACCAAAATAAAAAATATGGGAAAATTCCCATAAATCCCAACTAATCTCATACTAAAGCCAAAGGAAATGGTACACAAAAAGACAGTTTTGCAACTATGATAAGAAGCACTTGGTTTTTTGACAGTCAGTACAAGTTAGTAAAAAATTTTTATCTACAAAAGCAAATGTTTGCAATTGCAAAATTTAGATAATAGTGTACGATCATAACTAAGAACTTGGTAAAAAGTACAGCTGAAGAAAATAACTTCTTATTCCAGCCAAGATCTTCAAAAAAATCCAGGCTAACACAATAACATAACAACCAACTCTATATTCAGAATGTGGTGTGAAATATTAAGGAGATCTCCAATTTCTACACTGAATCAAGACCTGTCAGGAATAAAATCTCAGATGTACATTTTTATCTGGAAAATAAGCAGTTGCAAAAAAAAAACATTCAGAAAGTGCTAACAGTAGGGAGACTGGATTGCAATTAAGACAGAACTTTTGTAGTAAGTACAGCACACCATACTTTCAAAAAGATTTACCCTGCAAAAGCCATTTCCTGTCACTGACCTGCAAAAGAGCGGCGTTTCACGTTCAGCTCATTGGACACACGAACTTCAGTGCACAGTTTCAGCATCAGTAACATTGTAATGATCATGATAATGCTCTGCCACAAAAGAGGGGATTCAAAATGCCTTCCAAACCTTAAAAAAAAAAAAAAAACCAACACGAAAAACATCTAAGCACCTGGAAAAGGAAATGCTAACAGTAACAAGTATGAAAGGCTGGGGAAGTCAGAGTCACGAGACAAAACTTGCTGGTGACATACAGGAGCTCAGAGCAGGAGTATCTAGTATCTGAGAACCTTATTTCAACATCCCAATGGACTGATCCTAGAGATGCTGAAGCAAGAAGCTCAAGTCTTTGCTTCAAAAGCCAGCATCAAACCTATTATTTTGAAAGGAGAAGCACATTCATTAAGCAGTAAGTCGGTGCTGAGAGAACAGAGAGTTATGCCACATTAACACCAGTTACGTGTGCTCTCCACACATACACTCAAGACTTCACATGGACTTCTGTGCAAAACATCTCTTTCTTAATTTTTCATTTTTAAATTAAGTCATAAAAACAATAGCACTTGTCCTATAAAGAAATAAATACCCACAGCCCTGTCTAGACATCTGAGTGGACAAGCCAGGTCTGCAGAACACTCCAACTATTTCATCAATTGTTGTCTTATTTGGACCAAGACTGGGAAAGCAAGGAAGTACAGATGATGTGTGATGGGAGCTTCTGAGCACTTCCT
>WEIT01040742.1:46933-58018 GCA_013389985.1 Dryoscopus gambensis | reverse complement strand
GGCCCCGGAGGGTGCTCGGCTCCCCCGGCAAGAGGCGACGGCGGGCGCACCTGGGCGCCTTCCCCTCCGCGGGCCGCGCTGAGCTGCCGCCCCGGGTCCTGCTCCCCCGGAGTTACGGAAAATTCCGTCACGCCTCATGGACAAGGGGAATGGCTTTAAATTGAGAGGGAGTAGATTTAGATTAGGTAGTCGGAAGAAATTATTTACTGTGAGGGTGGTGAGGCACTGGAACAGGTTGCCCAGAGAAGCTGTGGATGTCACATCCCTGGAAGTGTTCAAGGCCGGGCTGGATGGGGCTTTAGGCAACCTGGTCTAATGAAACGTGTCCATGGCAGGGAGGTTGGAACTAGATGGTCCTTAAGGTCCCTTCCAACCCAAACCATTCTGTTATTCTGTGATTTCTGTGGCTCTCAGAATTGCAGTGGCTGGGGAGGGAAAATACGCATCTTCTACCCAAAGCAGGGGAGACCCAAAGTGACCAAGGAGTCTGTACTGCTGCTTGCACAGGGCCAGCAGAGGACAAGTGCTGCACACAGATGTTGTATGGAGAATGACAGATTGGACACTGCATCCACCTCCTTCAACCACACTAAAAAGGGTGGGTCATCCACCATGCACCCAAGTGGCTGCACCGCTGTCCTCAAAGCTGTTCCTTGGGCTCCCCATAATACTACCCCAGACATGCTTCCTTCTACCTTGTAAATGCTCCTGCTGCTCATCCAACAGGTAGGAAATGAGATGGGTTTTCCTGCGTCTGAGTGATGTATTATTTTGTGTCCTATAGCAGCAGCTGATTTTTTGTGAGTCCTAAAGGCGAAAAGGAGCTGAATTAAAAATAGAAATGTCTGTTTCAGGGCTTCAGAAGCCTTTTGTTTACTTCCTGCATAGCAGCACCTTGCTCAACTGCAACCATTTCTTCCTCTGGGCAAGTTCTTGCAGCACGGGAACCGGCACATTATGGCAGAATGTATTTGTGAAAGACGTACTTGGAGTACCGTCACACCAACATCCAAAACAGCCTCCTATGTAGATCAGGTGACAAGTGATAACGTTTAGACTTACCTTTCCTACAAGGAAGTAGCAGCTCTGCTGCTTGAACAAAGCTCTGTTCCATTACACAGACCTGACAGTTTGATTGCCAAAGTTAAAAATACATTGGAGATGTTTTGAATTCTGATTTTTGGATGACAATCGTGAAGTTCCTGATTTCATCGCATCTGACTCATCCAGAGAGAGTATAACAATCTAATTATGTATAAACTGCACTGTTTAAAACATATTTTATTATTTAATGTCTCATATTTCATATATCATTTGTGCATTGTTATCAGGCAGTTATGCCAACTTCTTTCCATACTTTCCTTGAAGCCCTTAGTACATTATTCTTCCTGAAGCACAATGGTCTAAACAAACCTCAAGCTGCAAATAAGAGTAGCCCAGATTAGGAAGCCAATTTTTGTTCATGTAAATACAAGTATTTTGAGAAATCATGGAGAAATTATCTTGAGAAAATAGATATTTTGAAGTAATAGGCTACCTACGTAGCTGGCACCAAATCTCCAGGTTAGCTTCCAGAATTATTCCAGGATGCTCTTAAGTCTATGCAATAACAAATTGTATACAATAGTAAGATTCTAAAGTACTCAACTGGAAACAGATAACTGCCTTAACTTAAGTTGTTCTCCCTTACTTGAAACTGTAAGGGTAAAAACTCTGAATTACAGCACGTTTCTGTGTGAACACAATTCGGTTTTGGTCACTGAAAAATGTCCTAGTTGTTCAGGAGTTAATCCATGGATGTAAACTAAACTGACCAGTGACACGAGGCACTGGGTTGGAGGAAGAATGACAGGTTGGCTGAACTCCTTGGGCTGAGCAGCTGCCCAAAAGCTTGTGCCAGCGTTAGGGAGGGACTCTTCAGGTTTCAGGATATTCTAAAAAGCCAGGGGCAGGATTTTTTGGTAGTGGTACCATCATCAGGTGCTTGCTGCCTCCAGCGTAGCACCCTGCCTGGCACACGAACGTCCAACCACAGCAGACCCAGCAAGACTCCAGTAGGAGAGTGCCCTGGGGGAAATTTATCTAAACCTGAGGTGATAACAGGTGACTGAAAAGAGTCTTGCATCAGCAAGGAAAAGTTCCACAACCTGCAGGTCTGAGTGCAGTCACATAAGAATGAGCCTTGTGAGGTGTCATATCAAAGTAGATTTCTTTATCTGGGAAATAAAGTAACTGGGAGACAGTAACTGAGAGGGAGCTCAGAAGGACCATTGTCTTGGTGTAAAAGCAGAGCCTACCCTCGAAACAGTACTGTTTCACTGCCAGACAGCAATCCTCTGTTTCAAGTGAGAAGAAAAAGAACAGGTGCATTTATTTTTCCACATAGACTGGCAAAATTCCCCCATTAAAAAAAAACCCACAAACCTCTCTTTGCTAGAAGTGCATTACCCACTCAGAAAAGAGAAGCAAAGTTTCACATCAGATCTTTGAAGACTAAATTAATCTTTTTACAACATCTGCTGTAGGAGAGTTGAAATTGATTATGTGAGCAGCTCTAGCCACCTAGTTATGAACTAGCTTCTAGCAGTTAGCATTTTGGTGACAAAGTAGTCCCCAAACCTCCAAACATAACGAGAACTTTGATTTATTTTAAATTAAGAAATCTGATAAGAAATGTTCCTGTGGTATCTTTGGATATGGTTTAAGCAAGCCGAAAATGGTGAACAGACATGGGATGTTTTCAAAGGGCTTTTAACTTTAAGATTGGTAGAGGTAGTAAAAATTATTGTATAAGTTTTCGTTTTTGCAAATAGGTCCACTAACTTAAAAGAGTAAGCAGAGCCCCAGTTCTACAAGTGACTCCACATGGCCATATTCCTATCAGGACAACACTGGGACCAACAGGACACAGGAATAAACCACCCAATGGACCAGTTGCATGACAAGCCTTAGCTACCTCTGCAGTTATTTACAGGAGGAGGAAGAGGAGGAGGAGGAGAGCTGTTGGTGCTTCACTTGTAGTTACTGCAGTAGCAAAAATAGCAGATTGCTGCAAGTCTCCCAACCAGTCTGTTGTTCTGTCAATTGATTTTGAATGATAAGTATTAAAATTATTTTATATTCTACATTAGAGAAATGCTGTTGCACAGAAGCAAGCATAGGAAGTCACTGCAGGACATAGGCTAAACTGCAGATAAGCTCTAAGTCACTCCTTGAACACATTGCACAATAAATGTTGTCATAAGGATAAAGTGAATCCCTATGGTAGCCAAATGCCCTTCAATTATCACATTATAAATCTCATTCTACAGCTGCAGCCATGGGGAGATTAAAAAGAAATATTCACTGTACTGTTCATAAAACAAGTAAATGGGTCTTAAGTGTCTTGAAATTGGCCATTCTTACCATAATGTATTATCACTAAATCAGCTGTCCTCTTCTCTCCATTTTTTGATTTTTCTCCACTGCAGCTGGTGGCAGAAGCTACCTCCAGGCCCCTTCTAGCACTGGTGAGCCTCTGTTTTGGCAGCTGATGGACAGAATCAAGCTAGCATTAATAGGAGATGCAGTTTTATTGCACATCTTCACCACTTTTCCTTTCTCCTTCTGCACCAGTCTTTGCAAACAGAACACTGAATATCAGCATGAGTGGAACACCCATCTGCATGCAGAGGAACACCTTCTGCACTTCCAAGGAGGAGCTCTGACAAACATGCCCAAGCCTACAAGCCCATCCCTGGGCAGCAGTCACATGCTTTGCACTGAGGAGAAGGAATCAGGACCATGCAGGCTGATGATTAGACTCCTCCCTTTGCTTGGACTGCTACCATCTCCACGGACAAATGGAGAAAAAGCACTAAAGCAAACATGCCAGAGCAGGAATCAGCCTGACAGCTGGCAGAGATACATGAACCCTTCTTCAAACCATTACAGCTTTGTAAACAATGGGCGAAGTTCAGAGTGGGGAAATAAACAAACAGCAGTCCTGGTTCAACTTCTTACTTGAGCAAGCAGCTACACAGGTAAGAAGTTGAACCAGGACTGCTTAACCCACAGCCTGCTCTTCTGTCAGACAGGTCCAGCTGGCTACAATCATTTCTTCTCCACCTGCTCTTGGGATGCCTTTGGTTTGTCCTGTGGCCTCAAGGTCACCTCAGCAGTTGGCTGCAGCAGAGAAGCCCATAGGCAGCTTCTGATCCACCTGCATATCCTTGCCCATGTCCAGCAGTGCACCCAGAAGTTCTCACCTCCACAACCTTCAGGAGTAGAGTTGCTTTCTCTTATGAAAATATGTAGTAGAGGAATGTCTCCACAAATAGGATCTGCACAGTGTGCCATGGGAAAATACCATGCAGGCTCCATTCATTGCTGAACCAGTGCATGGTGCTTAGCATCAGAAGGGATATAAGAAGGGACACCTATTCAAGATCCAGATTCCTCTTTTTATTCCGTCTTATTAAAATGGCTATTTTACTAAGCCATTTTTTGTTGGACCTTTCCCGACATGATGCAGAAAGAACTCTGCACCCTCTCCCTCTCTCACGAACTTCACCCCTCCCTGGGGCAAAATGCTCACTAATTACAGGATAAATTGTGTTCCAAAAGAAGCCTCTGATACTGGAGAGTGAGCTGGGAAAGAGGGAGTGTAGTGTGGTGGGTTGATCCTAGGCAGCAGTGAAGCCCTCATTGCCACTTGCTCAGTCACTCCTTCCTGCAGGATGAGGGAGAGAATCAGCAGGGTGAAACCATGGGAAAAACACCAATGGGTTGACATAGAAGTCTAGTAGTGAATAAAAAGAACAAACATAAGTGATGCAAAGGCAACCACTCACCACCTCCCACTAACAGACCCATGCGCAGCCAGTCTCCGAGCAACAGCTACTTTGGAAGAAACTTCCCACCCGCAGCCTGGTTTTATTGTTGAGTGTGATGCTGTGGGTCCAGCATGTCCCTTTTAGAAGCTGGGTCAGTTGTCCTGGCTGCTTCTCCTTTCACCCTCTTGCACACCCCCAGCCTGTTTGCTGGTGGGGGAGGGCAGAGTGAGAAACAGAGGCGGCCTTGATGCTGTGCAACCACAGTTCAGCGATAGCTAAAACACTGGTGTGCTGCCAGCACTGTTTTGGTCACAAATCAAACACAGCACCATACAGGCCACTGTGGAAAAAGCTAGCTCCATATTAGCCAGAGCCAACACAGGGCATGAAATGCAGTTTGGGAGATCCTTAAGCTGGCTTTATCACTGAAGAACAAGTGAGAGTGCAAATGAAGTATCTAAAGTGTCAGGAGAACTGTCCCTAGCCTGGTCTGACTCATTCTCTCCCTTTTGATAAAGCCGTGGAGTAAATACGAAGCAGAGAGAGAGAAGAAAAATGACAGAGAAACTACAGCTTCATCATGATTCAAAATACCACCAGGTGACCTGGAGTCAGTAGCATTACAGCACCCTGTAAACTGTTTTTTGTTTCTCTGTTCTAGGACAAGGACAAAGTGCTTCTGGTGGCATTTACATGCTGTAGCACACACCTGGCTTGATTGTTAGATAAGCTCAACATCTCTGGTACACTTAAGAACAGAACAAAACTAAATTCATGCTCTCCTTACCATAAGCAAAGAGTGCAGAATGGGGGAAAAACACCCAAAGACCAACTTGATTGCAAGAGTAATACTTGAGTTGAAGGTCCTTTAGATGAGACAGGCACAAACACTGCAGACTGATTTTTCTGAAACCCCAAGGAGCTGCAGTTACAGGTGCTTTTGATTAATACAGCATCTATCCCAGAGAGAAAATTAACATCCTCATGTGTCCTCTGAGGCCCTCTGCCCAACCCCAAAAGTGAGAGCAGCCTTGGGGGCCACTGCACCTCTTGCTCAGTTATGGAAGGCCAAGTCTCCAGCACTCTTCTGCTCAGCTGACACTTGTGCTACCTATGCTGGCAGTGTCCCTTGGCACTCTCTGGCCCCTCTACGTCCTTGTAATTTCAGACGCATTTGCCAGGCATGCTTGGAATATGCACCCAAATGTCTCCTGCTGGCAAACATCATGTGGAATGCTAAATGGAGCTGAGACGGGAGGGCACCCTACAGTACCCAAGCTGCATAAAATATCTGTCATAACTCTGAACACCTCTCCTCTGCCACAAATACCTCACAGAAGAAGCAGGCAGGCCACTGCCAGTCAAGGTTTCAGTCTTAAGAGCATATTTGCAAATGATCTTTGTTTCAGATGAGAGAGGACAAGCTTTTCCTGCCAACAAAAAAAAGCCAAAGAATCAGATTACCACACCTTTGGCTTTTTTTATTACTGTCATTGCTCACTGACCCACATCTTGCTGTTAGAGCATGTGTCCTACACCCGATGTTCCCCAGTGTTATTACCCATGTTTGCCCAAATCCATTCATGTTTTATGCAACCATACTAAATGCTTTCTACTAATTCAAGGTGAATTTAAACTGCCTGTACCAGGGAAATACTACAGTTGCCTTCTCTGGGAAAAATTGTCTCTGAAGATTCAAGGAAACATTAGCATAAGTGCAGTTTGGTCACAGGAAAGTTTACCCACAGTTCTTGACACCTTCTGGAAATGCAAAATGGGCATTTTCCAGTGAACCACTCCCTTCTTTGCCCGGCTTCCAACCTCTTCAGCACAGGCTCTCTTTATCAAATATTTTAGAAAAATACTCTTTCCATCACACACCGCAGCCCATGTCGTGTTTAGTCTCTGTGCACAAAATGCATATTCTTCTCTGGACCACAAGGTCCCTGGAAGAGAGCCACACCAAGCTGTGGGATCTGAACATGTGAGGTCAGCTCCCTGTCCTTGTGCCGCAGGGACTGCTCATCCTGCCCTCATGGCAGAGCCTCGCCTGTTACACACTGCATTTTCTTCGAGAAAGCTCCTCTGTGCACAGGTAAGGAGCAAGGCCACGGGCTAGTTTGAATACAGCCCACAGATGCAGTGTCAGGTGCCAGCAGCGGGCCACCAGGCCAGACAAACAGACCCTGCTCCCTCTACCACCAGGGACAAACACCTCCAGCTCCCTCCTGCAGCCTTTCAGGAGGAGAACAGTGTGGTGAATACTCCTTCACTCTCACTATCTAAGGACAAGGGAACAAGGCTGGAGCACAAAAAAGCATGGGAAGCAACATCTCTTACCAGCCATGTCTGGGAAACATAGCTGGAGATTTCTGGATCACCACATAATAATTCAGTCAACAGCAGCTAGGCAGGTGATTTCACAAAATTGCATGGCTCTTCAAAGAGCCAGAGGATGACACTACCACCCACCACACCAGCCTCTGCTGTCACCTTTCTGCTACTCCTGCATTTATCCCTGGTGCAAAACACTTACAGGGAAAACTACACCCTGTGTTCTATTACAGCTGCTTAGCTGCATGATGCCCACAGCACACACTGAACTTCTGATCAAGATTATCCTTAACCCTGTCAGTTTTCTTTCCCAAGAAACTTGCAGAAAGGAGCTGACTGAAAAATTTCACAATAAGGGGATTTGTGAGCAGCAGTCCCAAAACAGAACACTTTTATTAAGGCAGGGCACCTCCATGAGGGATCAGGTTTCCCAACGACTGGAATTACCCTTTTCTCTTCAAAGATACAGAACCTGAAATTTGAACCACGAGCTTTTAATATTCACCTCAAATGACTTTGTCTTTCAAAGAAGCACCAGCTGTCAGACACCACTGACCCAAATGCCTTTTCCCCTGCCTGAGGTATTTGCATTTCACACACCACGTTTTTCCATGCTTATAGATAACAACTTGTTACTTCTACTGATGTTACCATATGAAAGAAAAGCGATGCCTTCACCAGGAAGTACTCCAGTGGAACAAGCTTTCAATGAAATGCATTATGCTGAGTCAAGAGATCGGGTAAATGTTAAAGTTTGCTGCAAGAACCATCAGCATTTAGGATTGCTGCATATAAAAGCTGATGACCTAACAAAGCCAGACAGTTGTTTCTGCACATTGTATCCCTCTGAATCACGACTGCAAAGTGACAGAAGCTAACTGAGAGGGAAGGACCAAGCACAGCATGACTCAAAGACCCAGCCCAACAATTTGTTAGCAAAAACACCATGATTGTGGTGCAAGCACTAACTTGTACCTAGCCCTTTTCTCTTCAGAGAAAACTTTTAATATTGACCATGCCTCTGCCAGGAAGAAAAAAAAAGCAAACCCACAAAATTTGCAGTGCCATCTGCATCCTGCCTTCTGATTTGCAGCCAAACAAGCTGCCATGTTAGCCCAGGAACACTTACCTCCTTGTCTCCTTCCAGGCGTAAATTTGCTGTTTTCTTTCTTACCACACAGGTAAGATTAGGCTTCTCTTTGAGACATCCTCTCTCTGACCTCACCTCCATTCCAAAGCAACCCTGAGCCAGACATACTTGGAGTATGTGACCAGAGGATTCCTTACCCTGGTATATAAAATCTTATTTGCCAGCAAAGAGGAGGGAAAGGGACTCTATGTAACATCCAAACAGCAAGAGTAATTCATTTCTACAACAGTTCTTCTATCTCTCCATACCGCAGGCTTTTACAGCATGGCAGTGAACTTGGAACTTAAGTCTTATAAATGTTTAAACATGCTTTTATTTCCTATCCTGCTACCCTGACTTCTCCTTCCACCCATGGAGGGACTGGAATTTCCCTAGGAAAGAGCAAGGGAAACATGCTTTGGATACCATTTCAGCGCACACTGTGAAGAGTTCACAGCACAGGTCTGCAATACTGAAATAGGATGGAAGCAGATGGCACCTCAGCCTCAAGGTCACCCTATTTTTTATTTTTACTTCATGTTCTTCATACCAAGAAGACAGATTTAGACTGAAAGTGTCTAAAGTCTAAGCTTTTTACTGAAAGTAGCATAGAGCATATTTTGGCATGGAAAAATAATTTATGTTGTCAAATCTTCTCTTTTCCTCCTTTCTCAAACCCCCTCAGGACCTGTTTTTGTATTCATTGCCAAAATGAACTTCTTGTTATCCTTTTAGTAAATTAAGCATTCCTATTGCAGTAAATACTCTTATGAGCACTGGTGGTTTAGTGGTTCTCAGCTAACCCTCTGCTTTTGAAAGAAAACAAAAGCTCAGCTTCCCTTAGCCCATGGGCGCATGCCCAGTGTGGACTATACTTTTAAAATATGGCTCATCTTTCATCCCCAGATTTCAGACCCCAGAAATGTACGCAACAGCTCAACTCTGAACTTCTAAGCCCTCTAAGAAGGGAGAGACTAGAGGACAGCAGAGCAAAACCAAGCATGCTAGTTCTATTATAAGTAAATTCATTGTTAAGCAAACTCTGTTTGGTCTCGCCATTTGTCTCTTCTATTCTTGGTCTTTCTGAACTTTGGAACTTTTCCATGACCACTTTTAGCTTTAAAGACACTTCCATTTTTATTTTGTAAACCCAGCTGTGCACTATTGGCCTAATTCAGCTCCAGATCTGAACTAAGAGGGCCATTTACATCAGCGGCCGAGCCCACAAAGTAAAAGAACCAGACCTTTGAAGGGGGAAATGCATGGAAAAATATTTCCTTCAGTCTCTTTCACACTTTTAATTGCCTGTCCTTCATTCCTGTACCAGCTGGATTCTATATTTTTTTTTGTTCTGACCACACTGACCTACCTCACAAAAATGAGGAGCTAATTACAGAAAGCCTTTATCAAGTTATGCTTTTTTTCAGTTGAACTCTAACCTGGCCATTGCTAAAATGTGGCACTACAAAAATGTAGTGGAATTCCTGCAAATTGGTTGGCTGTATAATGCTTGCTCCTCTGCATTTCCAGCCGGTTCTTTATCCTTGCAAGCTCTTCACTCCAAATAGGACTCTATGGCTTTGTTCAAGATAACTGGGCACAAGCAGACACAGCTGCTTCAACTGCCTCTGGGGGAAAATACTGCTGCGTGAGAGAGAAACTTTTGTAGGTCTTCTGGGAGGAAGGAAAACCAGGAAGACTATGGCTGTTATCAGAAGTAAAAATGAAAAAACGGTACAGCCCTACTACCTAGCCATAAAGGAAAGAAGATTTATTATCGACAAATAAACAGGTAAGAAACACCAACTGTTCCTTATAACTTATGCAACAGAACAAAAAAGCTATGTGGTTGAAACTAGTGCCTACATACAAAAGTAAACCCTATCTACATGCATAATATTGTTCAAATTGTTTTATCTAGAAGCTTTCTAGAGCAGTGACACTGCTAAAACACTCAAGCTTTGCAAAACTTGCTGGATTTTTCTTTCTACAATGAGGACAACCTGCAAGAGTGGGAGGATAAGGCTGTTCAGAGAAGCCACAATTATGGGAAGTAGGTAGCAAAGCAGAGGTTGGCTTTGATGCCAGAATTTCACCTCAGAGATTAACACACCCTCCCAAATGAGGTGCGGGAGGTCAAGAAGGAAAACAATTAAGTTTATTAAGAAAGATTCTAAGTGGCAGGCTTACAGCAACTGATGTAATTCCTAACTCAGAAATTTCATGTGGATGAAGATACGTATTTGGCATATCTAGCATATGTAATTACGCAAAGTAATTGACTAAGGTAATTTATTGCCCAACAGTGATATGCTCCTAACCATACAGACACAGTAAACTGAAAACCTTTTCACTTACATCAGGCAACAGTCTCAGCATCCAGGTCATCTTTACAAACAAGTAGACACCTCTATAAAAGCTGCACCGGGAGCTGTTTATGCTGTTCAGCCCAAAAGACAGGTATGACCTAGATGCTGGTACGGCTGCAAGAGGCTGCTGATGCCTTTGGTGTTGTCTCGCTCGACACTACAGTGCAAGGAACTTCAACCCCCCGATAATTTATCACTCCATCTCACAAAACTAATTACACGGGGGAAAGGAAGCAAACCTTTAAAAAAAATTTTTTTTGTAAGACCTCTGAAGATCAAACCTCGACATCCTTATTTAGTTACTGCCGTGAGGAATGATGACTTCTTCGGCAAATAAAGAATGGGTAGTTAGGGACTCCCCGGCTCCCTGCGGAGCGCTGCGGGGCCTCTCCCGCCCGTCTGGCGGTGCGGGCGGAGCCCTGCGCTCGCTGCCCGCCCC
>WEIT01040742.1:33919-46915 GCA_013389985.1 Dryoscopus gambensis | reverse complement strand
GCCGGGAGCCGTGGAGCTGCCGCAGCTGGTGAGCGGGGCCGGCTCCGGGGCGGGAGCGGGGCCGGGCTAGGTGCCCTGGCTGCGGGACTCCTGTACGGCCGGGGCCCCTGCCTTCTGCTTCCCCTGTCTTTATTTCCCCCGCCCCGCAGGCGGAAAATCTGCTCTGCCGGCTGCAGGAGAATTTTCAGGCTCTGACGGAGAAGTTAACACTGAGAAATATCCTCTTTGGAACGTGGGGTACCCGCCCCGCCGCAGAGATTTCGGATCCCGTGGCTGGGGCCCCCTGCGCGCTGATGGGTGCGGGCGGGCTGTTTGCTTCTAACAGCGGGATGGGCTTCTTTCTTAAACATCGCATTAGCGTATAATGAGTGACGTGGCTAAACACCTATGACGTAAAGGCACTTGACTTCCCCCCCAGCCTGTTTATATGTCCCTTTTTCTAAGAAGGAAATCCTTAAAAATGTTTCATTACAAGTAGCAAGGTAGCCTCTGTGCAGCAATTCTTTCAAGTAAGATAAGCATCGGATTGTGTGTAAAGATTCTGAAGGTGCATTTTAAAAAGCATCCATTTTCAAAAATGCAACTCAAACCAGCCATGGTTTAAAAGCAGCTGTTGGCCTGAGCATGACAAGGTGAGTCCTCAAAAGGAGACAATCAGACCCGAAGGGGCTCTGAGCTTTCTCCTTACATGTACTTAGAGAAACTACCTCTGCTTTCTGAAGCATTTATTAAATTTTTTTTCAGAAACTTGTCCTTTCAGGAAGCAGCTGCTTTCTAAATAATGTTTTAGTAGCACTCATATTTTGATCGTGTAGGTTAACTGTATGGTATCACCTAAAATAGTTTCTCAGAAAGAAAACAATCTCTTACACAGTTCACTCACGGATATTTGCAAAGGCTTTTGATACAAAGAATTTGAATGCTTATCTGTCACAAGAGAATGTGGGATTGTGTTCCAACAATACCACCTTGTGCATGCTTCCTCTTGCATTAAATGTGAACAAGTAAAAGGCTGGTGTATCTGGAAGAAAGCTGCTTGTTCTTACAGAAGAAAAAGCCTGTTAAATTATAGAACTCTTATTTATAAATAAGTTATCTTTAACTTTTTACTGGAAGAAATGGGCGAGCGCATCAACGACCTTGAGAAGCGTGTTGCTGACCTGATGACAGAGGCGGGGGTAGAAAACATCAATGAAGAGTTGAGAGTAAAGACATTTACTTAAGTTTTTCTGTATTTTATGTAAGTTTCAAGTGATGTGTGGCAACTTGCATGAAAATAGTGTTTACGTATTTATTATACCTGCAATTTCTTCAATTTGAAAGTGCACTTTTTAAAAACATATTTAAAATTACCTTGGAGGTTTTTTTGCCAAGAGCCAAAGAATGAAACCACTTTTACAAAAGAAAAACTCTATCTTGCTGCCTCTGTTCCAGCTGAGTGCCATATACAAGGGGGGTAGTGCTAACTCACCTCAAGTGTGTAAACTAAGGCTGTCCATTCATAGTGAAATGTGTGTGGCTTAAGGTGCTCCTGCCCACCATTCCTGACCCTAAGGTATGCTAACATAGCTGAGGACTCTCGCTGGTATAAATTTATGTACATCTGCTTTTAAATCTGCTACAGTTTCCCAGTGTGGCTCGGAGCACACCTCTCACGTGCACTCATCCCAAACACAGCAGTAAATTCTATTCTACCACTTTATAATATAAAATCATGCTACATTTCAGGATTGTGTACTATCTTTTATATCAGCCTGTTGCAAATGCCAGCCCCCTCCCTGGTGGATGCCTGACTCTTTGATCTTAGTATTTATGAGGCAGCGCTGCTTCCATATTCTGTGGATGCAAGTGATGTTGTCTTCCTGTTGTTGTACACTTTCCTGTTTCAAATTGAGACGTATCAATTATTCTTCTTGAAACTGCTTACCCAGTGAAAGACAGGAATGTCTGTAAATATTCTGCAGTAATTTAGGTGTCTATTCATTCTGATGCCTTTTGCATAAGCTACGCAATAATTTTCAGAAATACAGAAAGACAATCCACAAAGATGTATTTAACTGTACAGAGATCTTCCTATCTCCATGCTGAATCACATTCATGAATAAATCACTAACCTGCTTGTTCACTGTTATCTTTGCAGCACTAAAATGAGGATGTGTTCAAGGAAGATCAAAGACAGAACAGCACCGTACCGACTCTGAGATTTTACAATCAAGTGTCATACTGACAAAAAAATGTTAAGGGAAAACAAACATGCTTGCACGATGTTGACAGAACCTTGAAAATTTTTTTTAAACTATTGCCCCAGGAATAAAGTAGAAAGTTGGGTTTGTCCATCTAAGTGGGGCACTGTATTTCCTGGAGCTGAGAAAGAACTGTTAGCTTCAGAGAAGGCAAAGCCACTATTTTGGATAGAAAACAATATCCTATAATAGTGAACTTACCCAATCACAAACTTTTTCAATGTATGAAAATGTATTTATTTTAATATTAAAATAATAATATTTGTTGCCTTTTAATTTAAATGTTCTTAGAATAAACCATTCTGTACTTTAAAAAATGGCAGTCTTTGTAGACTACAACTGCTCGGTTGTTGCTCTTTTCACAAGCCCACCCAAAGCTGTGCACACCAGTGCAGGTAACATCACCCTATTTATATTGTATTTATATTGTGACAATTTCAGTTCTTTAATGTTAGCTGTTTTGATTAAAGGAGTTTATTTTAAAGACCTGAAGATAGATGAGAAATTCTAGTTACCAAACATGTCCAGAAGAAATTGATAGTCAGAAAACAGGACATCTGCACTAACTTTAAGGTGGTTGTACACCAAAACATTGGCACTCTGCAGGAAAGATTTAGTTTGAAATGTAATGGGAACCTTTTACCATAAATGCAGAAACTGAAGCATTGCCAGGTTAACAGAATACCTCAGCTAATGAGGGAGAAATGCTTCTATTACAGCCTTCATTAATATCAAGAAATCATTCCAATTAATGCTTTAATCAGTGTAGACTTGCATGCACTGTCAGACTGGGGGAAAGAGATTGGTATGCTGGAGGACAGGCTGGAGAAATGGGCCAACAAGACCTTGATGAAGTTCAAAATGCGAATCTGGGCAGGTGTGAGGGGCTGGCTGGCACTGCTTTTCAGGGAGGGTCTGGTGGAAAGCCTGACTGAGCGAGCAGGGTGCGTGGGCAGCAAGGGCTGCAGCAACTCACTGGTCAGCACTAGCACAAGTAGGGCCAGCAAGTCATTCCCCTCCATTCACCCCGCTGGGAGACCACACCCACAATATTCTGTCAATTTGGGGGCCCCCCATTTCAAAACAGTGGTGTGAGGGAGGTAAAACAGAGCCACCAAGATACAGTGGAGTACAGCAGATACAAGAGTTTGAGAGAAACCTTAGTTCAGCCATAAGAAACAACTGTGGCGTCTTGCTGCCAACCACTACCCCATGGCAGAGCATGGGGAACAGACACTTGTTGAAGGTGTTGTACACCAGAGTTACTCAAGACAAGCTGAAACACAGAAAATTCCAGTTAGATGCAAGGAACACTTTTTTCATCCATGAAGGTGCTCAAAACAGCAGAACAGGCCTTCCAGAAAGGCTGAGGAGTCTCCATCCTTAGAGAACACGGAATCATCAAGGTTGGAAGACACCTTGAAGATCACCTAGCCCAACTAAGATATTCAACACTGGACACAATCCTGGGCAACCTGACCATGTGGAACTGACTATGACTGGGAGGCTGATGGTCCCTTCCAACATAAATGATTCCAAAATTAATAACCACTCTAAACCAGATTAACTTCAGCAGAAATTGAGATCCCTTTGTTTTACTTTCTTCATGCTTTCTAAATCCTCTAAAACACACTTGGTAGTAGAAGTATATTCTTTGCTTTTTACCAAACTGGATTTCTTCTTTCTGGAGAAAGGAGCTAGCCTGGCTTGGTTTTAATTAATCCTGTAAATATGCATGTATCAGACAAACCCCCACACAACACCCACTCCATTACCATAAAAGTTGTCAGAAATGCAAATGGCAATTTCAAAAGCTATGCCACAGTGGAATCTAATCCAAGTCTCCCAAGTACATGTGTATTTTGGTCTACCATTAGACAAACTGGAGGTCAAGTGACAGAAGGGCTTGTGGTTTTCTCAGCTGCCGTCTGCAGCCAGCTCCAGAACTGCAGTTATGCTTTGGCACTGCAGAACTCACCAAGTGCTTCAAAGTGTGAGTGCACAGCCACCATGGAAAAGGAGTCTGGCACCACAAGTCCATTAAGCTGATGGGGGTGTGGTGATGTGCAAAGTCATGGGAGGTGTTTTCTCTGAGTTCTGCTAAATATTAATAAATGCACCCTGTTTTATTCACATTTTTAGTGGATACAGGGGACTAATATGATAAGCAAGGAAATCCTGACAAAAGTAAGAAGTCTTCATCTTCAACATTAGAGATTTGCATCTAACTACACCTGTTTTCATTCTCAAATTTAATTAGCTGAAAAAAATTTAGGTAAATAAGTGGAACTCACTTTTACTCTTTTAAAAAAGCTATAGTATAGTTTTCCCAGATATTTGTGTAATAAAAGCAAACAAAACCAGTTGACATGTTTTTTCTGCAAACAGGCTCTCTGTGTACAAAAAATACCTAATATCAAAAGGACAACAAAGAAGAAACTCTTTAAAAAATAGAAACCCAAAATTCAGATACAATATTACTGCAGTCAAGACAGTTCCAGGCTTTGAGTCTTCTACTTTTCAAACAGAAGTCAAATCTTTTAAATAATTCAAATTACACTCAAAATTCAAGGATTTGTAGGGTTTTTTTCTTTTAATAAACATATATGTACACGCATACACAGAAATAAACTTAAGTGGACAAAGGATTAGGAAAAAAGGCAGCCCAAAGAAACATCAATATCTGTATTTAGTGGAATAATCTTTTGGTGATACCACCAAACCTCGACCTTTGCGGGCTCCTCTATAAACAGTTTCTATAATGTCAATCATCTCCTGCTTATCTTCCATTGCCCAGTTGATCTTGTTGTTATTACCTGTACCTAAATCAATCATGATGTGTTTGTTCCTTTAAAGAGAAAGAACAAAAAAAACCCAAGTTAATACGGTATTATAATTCAGAAAGAAACCTCCTTTCCCCCCCCAAAATGCTTTGTAGGATCAAAGGAAGCCCCTATACCACAGAGAGGCTTGCAAAACAAGCATTAAAGGAAGAGTATCCACTTCTCACACTCAAGCTGACATTTTACTGCAGATTTTCAAAGTAAGAATAAAGAATCCAAACATGTCCCCAAAATGGCTACTCAGTGCAATTATCCTTCAGCATATTCGTTGTCGTTTGTATTTCTTTCCCACTACTGTCTCCTCCAGAAAGACTTCTATGCTTGTCAGTAGAACATTTTATCTCATTAATGGAGAAACCTTAACTCCGAAAAAACCTTATTACTTTTGATTTATCTTGAAAGCAAGTTTGGCGAGCTTGACTGCTGTACTACTACAGTATTCTCTACAGGAAGTTTGAGATTTAAAAGTAAGAATGCATAATAAATCCAGTTTTCACTATCACTAATTTGCATTCTATTATCAAACACTGTTACCAGGCTAATTGGAAAACAAGCCATTTTCCTATTTAATCAGTTCACTCTTTGTAGAGCAATGAAAACATAGGCATCAGTGTGCTACTATGCATTTGGAAATGATCTGCTGAGACACTGTATTTGACAAACAGAAAGTTTAAATGAGTTACATTCTAGAATCATCACATACCTGAAGAAAAACATGACCGTACAAGGATCATACAACTCATACATCTTGTTGAAGTCTGGTACTTCAGTGATGTCCACCAGATAAATAACAGCAAAGTTTTTAACCTAAAGAGAAGAAAACAGGAAATACAAAAGCGATATATATTACTGATTAAAAGACATAAGCTTTCATTACTGTAACATTTATTTTTCCAAATTATTAAGTCATAAAATCACAATAAACAGCCTTGGTTTTATTTTTAACCACAACAACCAATTAACATGGAAAATATTTTTAAATATAGCCAAGAAGTTCATTTCACATCCAGTGAACTGGAAAGATACTATGCTAAATTAACATCCAGAGAAACAAATGCCCTTTATATAGAACTGAGAACCCACAGTGACACACACAGCTCTAAACAAGTAGAATAACTGCTTTGTGCAAGCCAAGCTGACACATTTTGCCTCTGTCATCAGCTGCTTATAGACTTCAGAAAATTAATGATCTACAATGTGCTGGTGCCTGCCTCCAAGCATTTTCCCCCCTCTATAACATCCAATTTGTCTAACAAGACTCATTAAATGAAAATGAAACTTGTAATTTAATTTAAAAACTGGTAGCTTTTATTGAGAGGTGCAAAGCTAAAACTTAAAAGTGTAATTGCTAAAGAATTAAGACCTTGATGAAAAGCTATTGTCTAGACAATTCTGGTAAAACTGGCTCTCATTTTGCAGAATTACTCAGATGCACAAGAATCCCTCCTCTCTAGTGTCACAGTCAATGCCTTCATTCCTGCAAGAAAACCACCCCACATTTTTGTTTCCTAGACGTAGCATACTTGTTGTAATGTGGAATTAGGGGAAGTTTTGGTTTCTAAACTTAGCTCATACATGCACACTAGAAATTAACACACTCACACATTAAGTTCTAAGTCAGAACTCACCCAAATTGCACAAACCTTTAACTGTAAGGTATATTATCAAATGCTCATGCACTACACCATTAGTGCACAATTGTGCCTCCTCAACCTTTGTTACATGCTAACACAATTTTGGTCCCTCCCATTTGACTGCCTAGAATTACCAGCCTGAGGTTAACACATGTGGTGTCTAAGATCTATGACAAACTCACTGTTCATGACAGTACTTCCCACCTGTTAATTTTGCTATCAAAAGTCTGGAAATGCTATGATGAGTATAATATCTGACTGATGGAACAATTTTTTATTTTAGTTCACAGAGCAGGATTAGTTTGTATGAGGAAAAATATGATATATTGTGTAGCCTGTACATAGACATCCTAGCAGGCACTTGAACTGAGAAAGTATGGAGATGTTTATTTATGAAAAAACCCTCAGAAGTGCAGAGTAAATAAATTTTTATGGACTTCTGCTTCAAGACAGTTTCAAAAATATTTTAAAAATCACACTTCAAGAATGTAAGTTGTTGATTTTTCTCTTTTGCTTTTTATCTCTTTTTTATTACTAGCAAAGAAAGTAAAATCTCTTCTGGAGTGAAACAGCATTTAAAGTTTTTACTGTGCTTTTATGGAGCCAATTATAGTCCTAGATTCAGTAAATATTCTAATGAAAACATCCCATTTAAGCCATGTTCTAAATCAGGCAAGAGGTAAAGCCTTGTAAACTAAATTAGTCATAATATCAAACCCTCTGAAGTGATCCTTCACACCCATTTCAATTTTACATTAAAGACTTCTAAGAAGCTTAATGGGATTTTCAGTCAACACAATTTAGCTGAGAAGTGACTGAAGTTACTTCCTACGGAGCCCTGGCAGGCAAAAGACAGTTGCAGGGGTTTTGGTCCTTTTTTTAGAAAACAGAACACCTGAAGAGCCCTTTTCATTTTATCCTACCATTACTTCTTCCACCCTGCTGGCATTTTTAGCATCAGCAGCACGCCTTCACCATGTGGGGAAATTTCTAAAACATGTTCAGCAATTTTGACAGAGCACACAATCTTTGAGCAATTACTTAATTTGGAGCTTGGAAAATTATTTTAAGGTAAACCTAACATTAATAAAACATTCTTAGGACCTGTTTTGTTCAGTGAAAGATTAGTCCAAGGAGATTTAGATGTTGCACCAGAATATCACTTAAAAAGCACTCTTAAACCAAAATTTTACTTCTAAGAATCCTGTACTCCAGATAGTACTGGAACAAAAAAACCTTTTAAAGTTAGTTTGACATTGTATGCATTTTATTTAGTTCAGCTGTTGCAGAACCAGAAATGCTTGTCACTAGCAGTGATCATCAACAGCCTAGAATTTCATATGAGAGAAACAGACTATACAAGCCTTAAGTTGTTATATAAATCCTACTAAAAAGGACTGGATCACTCAAATCATCTTTGCACAGCACATGTGCAAGTCATCACCATAATCCAAGCATCGAGGACATTAATTAAATCTTCCTTCTCTCTGACCTGCTTTTCTAGAAGTGAAACTGATGACAGTCACCTGCTGAAAAGCTCATATAAAGTCTAAAGCAGACCTTAAAGCTGGACTCAAATTTGAATTCAAAACTTTAAAAGTGGCTCTATTCTTTACAAACCCTTGCTTTCCTAATTTCTAATCTGGTAAAATCACTACTCCAAAACGAGTTAGCGTGCAAGCACATTGAAGGAGGGTGTGCTTTGCTGAGTTTGGACACTGGCTGCCAAGGACAGCAGCAGGAGATTGGGATTCGGGCCTAAGGAGGGACTAGATAAACACATGGAGAGGGTGATGCAGAAAAACTGCAGTGGCCTATTTAATGTTAAGGGGCTGTGCCAGGCTGGGCAAGCTTGTCACCAAGAGGCATTTTATTTCAACATGAGACAAGCCTTGCAGAATTACTCAAATGTCTCTTTTTGCACAGTATTGACCAGTTTTAGAGCCTGAAGAAACAGTTCATTTCTCAGATACAATATTGGAGCCAAGACAGCAGCAGTACAAAGCAGCATCTGAGCTGGCTTCATACACAGCCAGCTCTAATTCTCAAAGCTTTAGCTTAGACTTCAATGTAAGCAAAAGCAATTGAAATATTTATGGTTTCAGACTGCTATGGATGTGCATGGTTTGTGGAGACAAACCAAAGGCTGACCTCTTCCCACTGGGACATGAATCCATTGCTCAGACAGAGCTGCCAGTTCAAAACCTACATTCCTGCACAAAACAGGCTTTGCTACCCTGTCAAGGCAGTGGTTGCTAACAAGTTTTCTTTCTGACTTGTAACTGATGATGCAGTATGGAGACCTCAGAACAAGAATAAAATACAACTCTGAGCAAGCAAATCCTACTACATACAAGCAGTTGCAGTTGTTACAAGGGAGACTATGCGGAGTTTGTTAATATAAACCAAAGTTTTACTGTAAAGACAATATGAAAAAAACCTTGTGGTATTTTAGAAGTTGAACATATGGTAACACAAGTTTTTCCCAAAGTGCTTAACCTCCTAACATACACTAAATACAGTAAATCTGTTGCAATGAGTCAACTGCTTTCTGAAGAAAAACAAAATCAAAAGTCTAGTGAGAGACCTCCTTTTGGACAGCAACTCACTTTTGCAACAACTGAAGATAAAAGCATTTTCAGAGACAGATATTAACTACTTCTGACACTCCTGACTTCCTTTATATGTCTTTCAATTCAAAAGTTTCTCTGCCTTAAGAGGCCATTGGAGCTGCTGTTCGTGGGGACAGGGTAGAGTAGGAAACTTAAGTCAAACAGCAGCATGGATTGAAAATTTTATGACATGCTTTCACAGGTTGGGCTTCAATTTTGCGGGTTGTTTTCCCCCTTCTCCCCAGTGATGGTAGCTTCATAAATCAGTATAATCAATCTACATTACCAAACACAAATGTAAAAAACCCAGAAGTACACTACTGCCTAGCCACAGTTATAGGCTGTTTTAATACTTCACAGAACTGTATCTGCCTGAGGACTACTACGAAATCCTTAAACTGAATGGCTCAAGATGATAAAGCAGAGGAATCTACAGGACTTTTAACATCAGATAAAGATTCTGTATCCTATCTTCATGAAGATCACTCACTTTGCTAGTCAACAGGAAACAGAGATGTAGGAAAAATCATATGGCATAGGACTCATTTGTCCTGTGAAGTTCTCCCCCCGACTTCCTTCATTAACAATATCTTTCTAAAAAATAAATAAATGCATTCCTACAACATGAGATTGACAGAGAAACATGATTCATGACTAGGATGAATGACAAAAATCGTGAAGTTTCTTGAAATTTCTGTCAGAGTTAAGTAATATTCTTTTTTTCAGTTGTTAAGATTTCAGCTGCCTTTGAAAAGCAAAGCCCAAATATCTAAGGAAATCTGAAACAACACCTAAGATTCCATCTTCTTACCTTCCTAACCAGTTTCTAGACAATGTTTTTTTTCTGTTCAGAAGAACAGAACAGTTCTTTATGGACAAGAAACTCACAGGAAAAAAATACAGGAACTGACACTAGCTTTTGCAACAAATCACTCAAGTTGAAGGTGGCTGGCAGACTTGCATTACTGAACTGAACAAAGCAAGAACTTGAAAGTCTGTACTGGCAGTATTTATTTGAATTTTTTTTCTTGCTAATTATGTTGTAAGTTTAGCTGATAAATTTCTAGGGCAAAAGAGAACATTATACTGCCAAGAGCAACACATACAGCTAAAAATTTTGAAAACTACAGACATCAGTAAACGGATTAACTTTGCTCAACTTTTAATTACAAAAACCAGTAGCTAAAATACCAATGTGCTTTTTTTTATAGCTACCTCTTTCCCTGCCCCACCTTCTTTTCCTCCCTCACTTTTCAAGTAACCTTAGCAGAAATGCAGAGGAACAACTAATGTTTGAGGAAAAGCCACAGCTATTCACACTCCTGATTATGGTTAAATAAGTGTGCAACATTTGAACAATACTCCCTAATTCACACTCATCCTATACAACAGTTACCTGATTTACACCATTCAGTCACAGATAAATCATTTCTTAAACAAGGTGTATTAACTTAGCAAACCAATCCTTGTATTTCAGGGGATAGGTTTTTATAATTATGAGTTTCCTTTAACGAAAAGAAAGAAGTGTATTTTTAGAAAAGGTCTTTAAGATGAAATTTGTGAAACTCAATTCTTGTTTTAATCAACCCTGACAAAGCCAAATAAAAATCTAACATCTTACAATTATGATTTGTTTTGACATTCAGTGAAACCTTCCTTCTTTTTCATGTAACATTGGGGAAAAAAACCCAGTAAACTGCAAGTGGAGTACATTTCAGTGAAAATAATCGACTTTGAACTTTCATACAGCACTCTAGTTTCTTTTTCCCCAAAAGGATTCAAGCTGAAAAAACCCTGTTTTCCTGTCATAAAGTACAGGAAACTGAAAAACATACCTCCCAAAAACATGCTGCAGTCTAAAAGAATATTGTACCAAGGTAACAAATGTAAAATATAGCCACATTGTCTTCAGATGTAGCCTGCAATTACAGCACGTTAATTTTCTGTATTATTCTCTAGTATAAACACCTGTACAATTGGAACTTTTACTCACTCTTTAAAACAGCAGAGATCCAAACATGGCTTGTAAGCAAGAGGATGAGGTAGGATCTCCCCCTTTAATTTGCCATTTCTGCAGAGGGAGATTTTTAAATAAGAAGTTACTTTGTTCTTTCTTTCCCCAGTCACCCCTAGCTGCCAGCAGGTCTGCCAAACTGCCAAGCATCCTGCCTCAAGTCCATACTAACAGTATCTGAGCATAACACTCCCACCAGGCTGAATACAAAACAACTGAATTAAAATACATCACAACTCTTTACTGCATTCTAATATGTCTTAACACTTGGCTGTGGGTAGAGATCTTCATTGTGGGGATTTCCAAGATGCAAGCTAATTTAATTTAAAAAAACTTTAAAGGAGTACACCACAAAAACAACTCCATGTCAAGCTATGCAGCATGCACAGGATTTTATATGAAGGCAGCGAAGTTGTGGATGCCCCATTCCTGGCAGTGTTCAAGGCCAGGTGGGATGGGGCCCTGAGCAACCTGCTCTAGTGTAAGACAGAGAGGAGAGTTGGAATGAGATGCTCTTTAAGGTCCCTTCCAACCCAAACCATTCTATGATTTCTATGATAGCTGGCACCTTTTCCTACCCAAGTTACCATTTCTGATTCAGATTTTTTTATTCTTTCTTCATGTGGTTCAGTTAAAGAGCTGACAATATTCTACATCTATTGCTATGCAAAACCTTTAGCAAATACATGAAAACAATTATATACAATTATAGTTGATGGTGTGTTTTAGCAGCCTAATTTTTCCTACATATGTATCTTTCTTAAGGAAGTGACCAGCTGTTGGTAATCATTCCATTTCCATCTGAAAACAGCTTTGGAGTCTGGCTCTTAAAATTTAATTCAGTCCACGCAAATCAGTAGAATGCTATTGGTCTCCACGGATGACATCAGTGACAGATTAATATCACTGATAGATTAACCAGAATAATATCAATGACAGGCAATCAACACCATCCTGCACATTTTTAGTACCTCACCATTTTCAAGAGCCAAAATGAAAGTAGCTTTCCACGTTATTCAAATGGAAACCTGAAGATACTACACATTTCCATTGTAAAGTGAGAGTGCTGCCTTACCTGGAGCCGCAGCTGCCCTACCCCCGAGCACTGTTTCTGCCTGAATGCCGATGCTCATTCAATGACCATTTATTAACAGGCAGCAACCTCGATTTCTGAGCACCTGCGATGCTCTTTTTGCCCCACCCAGAACACTGCAAACATCAGGGCAGCCAGTGACTTTAGGAAACACTCCTAAAAGCAAACCACACAGCTCTCCCGCTGCCTCCTAAAGCTAGGATAACTGTGCAGAACCCCAGTTACAATCTGCCCCAGGCTCCAAGCAAGCCACGGGGAACACTGAGCGCAGAATGATCGGAAAGCTCCTGTTTACCTTCTCGGCGATGCTGTACAGGACCTCATCCATCTTCATGCACGTGGGGTCCCAGTCGTGCCCGAAGCGGATGACCACGACCCGGTCCTCCTCCGACAGGATGGCCTGGTCCACCTGCCACCCATTGTGCAAGTGCGGTAGCATGTACGACATCCTGGCGGCCGGCTGGCGAGCCTGCGGGACGACAGGGATGCCCCTGGAGCTGACAGCCCGCCCTGCCTGCCCTGCCCTCACGCCGGCCCCCGCCCGCCCCCTCCCCGGA
>WEIT01040742.1:15319-33901 GCA_013389985.1 Dryoscopus gambensis | reverse complement strand
GCGAGACAGCTCCGATTCCCGACGGGAGCCGGCCCCGCCGCCCGGGAAACGCGGGTGGGTCCCAGCAGGAGGGCCCGTGCTGCCGCTGGCCAGGGACACCTTCGTCCCCCTTCGCAGGTGGGATGTGGAGCCGTGCCGTGGGGATCGGGGATGCCGGGTGGCACGGGGAGGATGAAACAGAGGTCATCAGAGCCCAGATCTCCGACTCTCTGCTTCTGACCAGTCTGCGATGTCAACGTGAATTCCCTGTACCTCCATGGGATTTGATCGAAGAGATATGCCCTGAGAAGCTGTAGATGCCCCATTCCTGGAAAAGTTCAAGGCCAGGTTGGACTGGGCTCTGAGCAACCTGGTATAGCGAAAGGTGTCCCTGCGCATGGCAGAGGGGTTGGGTCTAGATGATCTTTAAGGTCCCTTCCAACCCAACCATTCTGTGGGTCTGTGCTATTGCATGTCCTGGTTGTGGAAGGGTTTTGTCGGTGTGTTCACCCACAGCAATGACAAATATCATGCCCCACCCCAGGCCCGCCCCTGCCGTGGCAGATGCACTGCCCAGCCACTCCCAGACTCGCACTTGGGTACCATGAGCTCTCCCGTCTCTCTGGCGGCCAAAAATGCGGCTACGGGAGCACCCTGGGCAAACTTTCCAGTGGAAGTGGTCAGCAGCGAAACCAGCACGTTTCAGCACTGGGTTCCAGAATCGAGCTGGCCATTGGTATAGGCCATCCCAGACCAATCTGTTTCCTTAATTCCCAAGTAGACACTGATTTAAATGGTTAGCTTGCAGCAGGCAGGGAGAAAAGCATAGTTTCCACTATAAAAATTCCACACAAGCTGCAGCTTGGGCTGTAGGGAACAACGTGAATTTGCGGCAAATAACTTTGCCCCACAATTGCTGAGCTGTGCAAAAGCTATCCAAGTCCTCGTTTTGCTTTATCGCCTTTTTAGGACGTCCGGCGGCGGGAGAGGGGAGAGGGGAGAGGGGAGAGGCAGCCCGATTTGACTGCAGACAAGAGCAGAGGCAGCGGGGGCGGTGATCCCCGCGCCGGAGCTTCCCTGGAAACCGCCAGCCCCGGAGCCGGCGGTGCCCGGGCAGGGCAGGGTTAAGCGAGCGCGGCAGGGCAGCAGTGGGTGTGCCCAGAGCAGGAGCTGTGAGCTCCCGGCCCTTCCAGCTGCCGCAGGATCGAGCTGTGAAGGGCACCTCGTCAGAAAGAAGCCAGCCCTGGTTAGTGCTTTGGTCGTTCTTCAGGTAATCAGTCTTCTTTAGAAGAAGTTAGTGGGAGGAATTTATCCTGGATAACGAAGGCTGCTAACTTTAGTTGAAAACTGAGCTAGGAAAATTATGTAGGTTTATTTTGCTGTGATTTGGGTAAGTCCAAAGTGATACAGCAGTGCCAGCCAACAAATCTGCGAGTAGGGAGTGAGTCAAGCTCCACAGATTAAATAAGGCCAGCTTCAATTAGCACTGAAGTTAATACTTAAATGTAGTCCTTCTTATTTGCCCCGTTGTCTCAATCTAAGTCATATTTTCAAAGTTTTCTGTGCAATGCCAGGACCAGAACCTAGTACACTTACTTTATTTCAATGAGTTACTTATGATTATGACTGTTTACCTACATGGAAGCATCTAGTCTTATGTAAATACAAAAGGAGTAGAGACACCTTAAAAAAAAAAACACAAACAACTTTGTGATACTGCAAATAATACTAGTCCAAAACCAAAATTGTCATATCCCTGACAGGTGTTATATTTAGCACACTGGACAAGACATCTGACAACTGAATAATTATGTTCAGGAGCAAAGCATTCAGTCTGTTGAAACTGATTCCCTTGATGTCTGGCCAGTCAAATTTGGCTCACAAATTTATTCATCCAGTTATTGCTTCTTATGGACATCGCTGTCACAGGAGTGTGATTTACAAACAGAGGTACAGGACACACCCATGTAGTGCTGGAAGACGAACAATAAATGCTGAGACAAAGGTTGGTATCTGGAGAGCCCCTTTCCTTCTGCAAGGTTCCTTTAAGTGTTTTTAGTTTCCTGCTATCAGTGTGATTTTTTAAGATTGTACCCAGGACGAGCAGAACACCAGTTCTTGAACCAGTGCTGCAAGTGATGAATGGGTCATGTGCATCAAACACGTCTGGAATGGTGGCAGGCTCAGCATGCCCACGCTCGTGAAAAGATCCATCCCATGCCACTAGCCTATTTCTAGTGCACCAGCTGGTTTGTTTGTAGGTAGAGTCTTCCTCATGGGTCACCTTTCTGCTTGCAAAGTGTAGGAAGTGCTTCCAAAATGAAAGCAAATCTGGCTCTGCCCATCATGGGTGGTGTATTGCAATGGGGGAGGAGATGGTGATGAAAGCAAATGGAGTAATACAGTGCTGCCTCACTGGCATCTGCCAGTCACTCGGTCATGTCTGGTGCCCAGTTTTCCCTGCTTTACAGCGTAAGGTTTAGCTGTCATCCAGGATTATCAGGTTCTGATCACTATTGAAGCTGGACAACACCTCACAATATGACATCAACTCCTCTTTTATTCTATGCATCATTCATTCTGGAACACAAATCTAGTTTATCCTGGTGATGTTGTGTGATACTCTTAAGAAATGCAGACTACACCTGGGGATATTTGCACAGTTTTCACAACCGTATGGGGCTGACAACTTCAGCTGGCAAAAAATAGATGTATATAAAAGAAGGATCTTCCTTTGATATTTGGTTGCACTATTCATCTCATTGCTTTGTTTGCTGCTATTGGGAACCAGATAGTATTATCAGAGATGTGGTGAACTATAGATGTGTCCTAGCCTGGAGGCCCCTTCAAGCCCATGTACAGCAGCCAGCTGAAACCGAGGCAGAAATGCACATCAAGGCCAGGATAAAGCAGCACCACTGGTGTTGAGATTGTAAGCATTTAATAGACGCAGTTGGGGTAAGTCTGAGTTTGCTCAGGACAAGGGTAGATATGGTTGACAAAAACTTCAGCACCTTTTTGTCACAGATTTGAGTTCAGGTTACTCACAGAAGGCTTTTGTGAGATGAGTGAAGCATCAGGACACCTATGGCCAGCACTGTGTGCCCAGAATAAATCAACATACTGCTGTGGAAAATTGTTCTGATTCAGTTAGCATAACATCAGGTTTCTGGACACAAGTCTAGGACAGAGAATGGGATGGAGACCAAAAGTCAGTGGAGCACAGCAAAAAGAATTGTAGGAAATTGGGCACAACTATTGTTAAGATATGCAGCAAATCTTCAACTACCATTTTTGCCAATAAGCGGTTAAATTAGGTATTTGGTTATCTGTGGAGTCCCTATCTTATTGCAGAGTGCAATGCATTTGCAGGAGTGTTGTAGAGAGGACTGGGCTCGAAACTCTCAGGGAAGAGGAAAGTTCTAGCATGAAGGACTGTGTTGTCCGTGGTATCACCTCTAGTGCTCTTCCTCACTGGTTCATATAGGCACAGGTGTGCTAAATTTTACATGAGGTAAGTTCAGGTACAGATCTGAATGTTTAAACACTGAAGGCAAGCAATCTAACAGCTATCCAAAGGTGGCCCTTCATTGCGCAAATTTGTTAGACCTAAACCATCCCTGACAGGTGTTTGTCAGACCCATCTGGGCCTCAGTGCCTCCCTACATTGCCTGTAGCTTCACCAGCCATAACCAACAGGCAAGAAACTTTGAGTAAATTTCTAGCACCCTCTATTTCATAGCACTGCTTATGGAAAGGCATTGGTGAGTAAGCTACCAGAAAAGCTACTAGATTTATATGAAATCAATATTGATTCGTGACTAAAATGAAACTCTTTGAGAAGAACACATTGTAGGACTGGATTTTTAGTGTGATTTTTAGACTGGAGTGTGGATAATCCTTGATGTTATAGTCTTAAGTCAGCACTTGGTAAAAGTACTTGGAAGTTGTGTGATGTACCATACTAGTACTAAGTGACTGTGGATTAAAAGCACTATTGAGTTCCATCAGTTTCCTGATTTACACATGTGAATTTAAATAATAACTTTTAAAGGAACATCATTGCTCCTTTCAGGGTGTTCTCCTAAATAAAGGAGTATTTCTTCTATTCCCCTGTCACAGGTCATGGCAGAAGAGTTGCCAGGTGTTTTAATTCTGGATATAGGAGGAACTCATGGCGTGCTAGAAAACCTTGCAGCACTTTTGAATAAACACTTTCAACTTATCACCATGAAGGAATTTCTTGGAAACAAAGAAGAAATGAGCAAAAAAATCCAATCTATTTTCGTGTTTGAGTGCAGGCCAACGATTGACTGTGAGCTTCTAGAAAGCCTGCCTAATTTAAAGGTAATTGGAAACTCTGGGGTTGGAGTGGATCACTTAGACTTGAGAATGATCTCGAGCTTTGGTGTAAAAGTGACCAACACCCCACACGCCGTGGCAGACTCAACAGCAGATATAGGAATGGCCTTGATGCTGGCCTCTGCCAGAAGACTAGTTGAAGGTAATGTTTTAAATTTTCCTAGTCCTACTACTTCTTCCTAGCTACTTCTTTGGCTTATCTCACTTTTGCTGTGATAGCGACGTGAATGATATGTCTGAATCAACATTTGGGATGCTTTTATGAGGAAAAATTTTCGGAGGCCTGAATTTTCAGAGGCATCTACTTTTCCTGTGTCCCACTTCTTTTTAGGGCAACAGTGACAAGAGTAAGGCTTTTGTCTAATTTATGCACTTGAAAGTCTTGTGATATCCTGTTTGGAATAATGCCTGGGGCTTAATTCTTCTCTGGCTGTTTACTGGGTGGGTTGTTTATAGCTGTAAAAACTGAATACAAAGTGCATCCAAACTGAATGTCACCCCTGTGCATTTCCCCTTGAAAGAAGCATTAGAAGCTACAGGAAGATACAAAGTATTATTGGCCACATCTCCAAATCCAGAGCAGTAATTAGTATAAATTCTTATTTTTCCTGCCTCTTTGATGAGTTTGTCTAAACCGATGGGTTGTATTTCCTGAAGAGCATCAGCATTATTTTTGAAATAGATGATAATCCTTTTTGACAAAGCTATTTCAAAGTGTACCACCAGCATTAGTTTGAGTCCCTAAAAGCAGGTTCTTTCTCCCCATCCTTGCTACGCAATGCCTTTCTGGGGAAGGAAGGTGTCAATAGAGACTATCTCAAGAAGCTGCCTCTGTCTTTGGGGACTCATGGTCTTGTCACTGCTGCTCCACCTCTGACCATGAAATAACATCTCTTTCCCCATGATGTTTTCTCACTATTGCATCTTGTTGAACGTCAAGTTCTTTGTATAGAAGCTCACAGAGCTGGCTGAGCTGGAGTTTGAAACCTTCACCCCTACTCAAGCAGTGAGGCTGCTTGGGGTTGTGATCCAGGAGAGAAATGGTGAGATTTACCCCAGCTAAAAATTGTGCTTGTGGGGTGGTGTCAAGCTATTTTTGAACTTCCAAGAAAACACACCAGCTCTGGAAGAGCTAATTCCCCAAGGAGTCATTCCTTCCAGCATAGTACCCAGCCAGGATCCCACTGTGTTACTGGCTTCAGGCCTTGGTGCAGGAATTGGCACCATCCAGGCCCTTCTATAAACTGGTCACAATCAACAAAGGTGTTTTGTAAGGGATGCTCCAGAGCCCCACTGCTGTGATGGTGATAAACCTTTTCTTCTCCCCAAGCCTACGTTTATGGTTGATTTGTACCCATTCAGCATGTATTTACATGCAGGCTGCCAGATTGCAGTGTCTCCACACACGAAGTATTTTGCGGTTGACTGGCTGGGAGTGGAAGTAACCAGAGCGACACTTGGGATCATTGGAATGGGCAGCATTGGATACAAAGTAGCTCAGAGAGCCAAAGCCTTCAACATGAAGATCCTGTACCATAACAGAAACCGGAGGTAAAGACATCTGGTTTCTGCATTTAATTGTCTGGGGGCAGTGACAGAAGCCACAGCTCTGCTCTGTCCCCGGCCTTCCTATGCACTTGTGGCAGTTGTAAGCAATGTGACAAGCACCAATGTGCCGCCACTTCCTTATTTTGGCTCCCTCCTGCTCCCCTCAGGAAGCAGTTCCCCCTCACCTCCTGCACTTGCCCTGCCCTGGTGAGCCACTAGCAGTTTGAAACAAGAGCTGTGTAAGCATTCTCGAGATGTTGTCCAAGCAAATGAGGTCTTGTACCCTCGTGGTGTCCCCTGTCCTGTCACACTCCTCTTGAGGCTTCTGGCAGCATCCCTGTTACTCCAAGCCAGTCTCCTCAGCCTAGCCAGATCGCTCATCACACTGGCACCAATGACAAAGGTCTTAATTTCTCATGGATTTGTAGTTCCCTTTCTTTCACACTTCATTTCTTTTCAACCACAAGTCCTAACTGGCATGTCAGGCAAGGAAAGACTCCACAGGAATTGGCATGGACACAGGAGAGAAGAGTGGGGTCTGGCTGCATCCCCAGCCTCCTAACCTGATATTGTCTGTGTGCTTTGCTTTCACACATACATCACTCCTCCAGTGTCCCACCACTCCTTTAGCCTCTTGCTCCCTCTAGCCCACATCCTTTCTGCATCCATTCCACCATCTGCGCCTGTCAATGACTTATCCTTTACACTGGCCTCAAACCTCTCCGTTTCTGTGCTGTTCTAGAACTCTTCTAGGGCTGATTGATAGTTAAACTCAGTTAGAAATAGTTGTGTCAGTTTGGGTGTGTGTGCATTTTTCCTTCAGAAGAAAGGAGGAGGAAGAGGCTGTTGGTGCTCACTACTGTGCAAAGATGGAAGACTTGCTGCAGCAATCTGACTTTGTTATGTTGGTTGTGAACCTGACTCCTGAGACTCACAAACTGATTGGGAAAAAGGAGCTGGGGCTGATGAAACCCACAGCTACTCTTATAAACATCAGCCGAGGTAGGAGGATCTGAAATCACTGTTTGTGGATCCACACTTAAGGTTGTGTTTTGTCTGATTGTGTTGACGTTCCCCTCTCCAACCTCAGTCTGTGATATCCCTCTGTTGTTTGAGTAATGAAGTAGCTGGCAGTCTACCAATGGGTGACTTATGTGGATCATATGCTATATCTTCAAAGGTCCTATGGAAATTAGGGATGCTCAGCAGATGGTTGGTTCTCTTTAGCCTTATCCTAGAGAGAGCAGTTCTTAGTGAAAATCACTGAAAGGTTTATCATCAGCGAGGGAGAACAAGGTGCAAGGGAAAACATCAAGTAACATTTGGAACAGCAATGTAGAAAGGAAGCCTCACATGGGATGACAGATCTGTTGGCACTGAACAAGCATATAAGAGAGATTATCGTTTCAGTAAACAGAGCAGAGATAAAAGAGTCGAAAGTCTGCAAAGATTAAATGATTTGCCTATAATAATACAGGAAGTGTCAAAATAAGGAAAAGACTGAAACTGGTCTCATCTCAGGAAAAGCCTTATGCAGTGGACCATAATCATCCTATAATTAAAGATTAATAAATAAAGTCTTTGGTTTGTTTGGTTAATGATTGTTAGAAAGGCATTCTACTTTCTAACAAGATGAAGATCCTCTAATTTTTTCACTTGACCCTGGAGACCTTCTCCCCCTCCTAGGTAAAAACGTGTTCATTAACTCGTCAGAATAGCAAGATTTCATTTCAATGCAGGTGCAGTTATTGATCAAGATGCATTGGTAGAAGCTCTCCAGAATAAGGTTATTAGGGCTGCAGCTCTGGACGTGACGTACCCTGAGCCTCTGCCGAGGTAAAGAAACTTGTTTCCCATTCTGTTAATCTGAAATGTTTTAAACTGTGTTCAAAGTGTGCTCATAATCTTGATCTCCACAGGGAGACTAATTGTGTACCTCAGCCTGTCTTGCACAATCATAAATAAACAACAAGTTATTCCCCTTTCCCATATCTGTTGGTTCTTTGCCAGCCTCACTCATGGGCCAGGCCACAAGTGAGATGGATGGAGAGGAAGAAGAAATGTGTAAGACAGCATCCCACAGCTTTGTGCTTTGGTCTCAATGTGCCATTGCTATTTCCTGAGGTTCAGTTCATCACAAGTAGCATGGGATAGCAGCAGAGTTAAGTTCCCTGTGTAATACATTGTGTTCTTTCTGTTTTCTTCCAGAGATCATCCTTTATTAAACTTGAATAATGTCATCATAACCCCACACATTGGAACTGCAACAGTCCAAGCCATTCATATGATGGCAGAAGAAGCAATAGCAAACATACTGGCTGTTCTCAATGGCCAACCCATTCCAAGTGAAGTGTTTCCCAAATGATAAGTGCCAGATGATGCCACTAAATCTCCTGTGTATGGGAAGGCACTATTTCTTACCACTTTTAAGCTAAAAGAAAAGCAACTTGTTCCTGCACTGCTCATCATGATGCTGCAAAACTGTCACCTCACTATACTTGATCTGTTCTGTTACTTACAATTCCAAAAAATAAAGTGAAATTAACTGAAGAGATTTGTTTGAAGTTTTTAACTGAGCAGCTACACATTTTGATATCTTCAGTCTATTGCAATGAATACCTATTTTCTGTTCCCAGTTCTTGCTGCTACATAATGATAAGCAAGTGCCCCAGGCAGTGTGTGTAACACTCTCGAATCTGTTGAATATGAATGAGCATTGATTCCCTGCAGAAATTTGACTGTATCCTGAAACGCTTCTCAGCCAATATTCCAGTATTATATTTTTATATGAAAACACTGAAGAAATTTTCTTCGAAGTGATCATAGACCTAAGGTTTTCTAATGTAAGAAGAGCCCTGCTTCATCTACATGTTAAAGAAAAACCAATTGTTGAAAAAGTGTCTTTGTTTTTCATGAGGGGATTCTTTGAAAACCAAAGTAAATCCCAAGAGATTTAGTTCCCCCATGCAGACAAAAATGATGCTTTTATCTTGACTGACCATGAAAGAACGGTAGAATTACCATTGAAATCACATGGATGAGGGCATAACCTAGAGCAAAATTAGTGATCAGTCCTGACTTGCAGCCCAGGGCCAAGGTTTTTCTTACATTCTCTTTCCTATTAGCAATCAACAAATTCAGAAAATTCAGTGAAGTGGTTGTCACTTCCATAAAGTCAGAAGTCTTTCCATTATTTTGCAATATGGTCAGGCTCCCTGAAGGGATAGTAAAATGAAGTTCTAGTACAGGAAGTGTAGACAGGCCAAGAATTAGACGTTCAGTTGGAAATAGTGAAATAATACTAACAAGGCAACAGAATTGCTACAGGATTGCTATTCTGAGACCTTTAGCCTTTGAACAGTCTCCCCACAGCTCTTCCCAAAAGTGCTATAGAAAATCAAAGGTAGCTATAAATAGTCTATCAAAAGCCCCTAAAATAACTGTCAATTCACAGACCCTCTCAGGACCAGATGGTCAGGGATTCTGGAAACAAAACCCAGATGGTCAGGGATTCTGGGAAAAAAAGCCAAACCAAATAATTTAGAGTGCATATTTCCTTCTTGGAAAACACTTGCCTAAGCATCTACTGTTCTGTTATTTTGTTAACTTAGGAGAAGCTCAGGAAAAGGCTCTGCAGTCACTGAGGTCTCTTCAGGACAAGAGGCTGCAAAAATCTCTGCAACAAAGCATTTAAAAATTAACCTGGTAACTCAAAGTTCATGATGAAGCTATGCAATTTATTTTCATGCAGTAGATTGGGTCCAACATTTTTCTGAACTACTTAGACAGGGTAATTTATGATTTCAGGGTAGCAAAGGATATTTATTGCACTATTTACTGCAGACTATTGACAGTCTGAAACTTAAGTAATTAATGAGAAGTAAGTGTTGTGTTTTGAGCATGGTAGCAGTAATATGAAATCTTAGATCACGAAGGACAGAACTTGTTTGGACTCGTATGAATATGTCTGTGTATGTGTTGACACCTGTGTGTATAATTGGTAGTGTATTTAAGAGAGCTGCTTTCTTCTCTTGGTTTTCTTACCTTCCTGTGTGGTTTATAGGATCTCTTGTCATAAATGTCATGAAACAGGACATGGCAGTGATTACTAAAATGTCTGGAAATGATAACATGTCTTTCTTCTGACACTTTGTGTCTTTCTTCTTTGTGTAGATCATGGAAGGAGGAAAACTACCTTGGCTTTTGGTAAATGAAATTGGTGGCATACGTGGGATACTGCATAGCCATGTGCCATTCCTGAAGAAACATTTCCACCTCATCACCATGAAGGAATTTCTTGAAAACAAAAAGGATGTAGGTAAAAAGGTCCAAGCAATCTATTTGTGGTGGCACAAACCAGTCATCAACAAAGAGCTCCTCCAGAGCCTGCCAAACTTGAAAGTGATTGCAAATTCGGGAGTGGGGATGGATCACCTGGATCTGAAGCTTGTAGCTAGCTTTGGTGTGAAGATGGCTAATGCTCCACATGCTGTTTCCAGCAGCACAGCAGATACTGGGATGGCTTTGCTGCTAGCATCTGCTAGAAGACTAGTGGAAGGTAACATCTCAATTCTTTTGTGCCTTCTAAAAATCATACAAGATTTACCTGCCATTAATTTGACTTTTCTTAGAGAAATTACCAAGTTGTGATTTTTAAAGAAGTCACACTTTTCTTTCCAAGGAGAGGGGCAGATGTGAAGAGGAAACCCAGTATCTGGTGTTGTTCTCCATGTGACATTTTCAAACTCTGCATCGTTATCGGCAATAATTATTTAGATTGTTGACAAGGAACAGGGCAATGTTTTCATGAGTCTAAAGCAGTAAAAAAATTTTTGGAGAGATTACATCAAAAGGTTTTTTGTAGTATGGTGAGAATAAATTGGAATATCATATATACATGTAGGAGGGAAAGATGATACCTTAGGGAGTTACCTTGGATATTACAAAATCATGTGCTTGTGACCATTAGAAGTGTGCTATAGTAGCACAACAAGTCCAGACTCTTTTGCCTTGTTCCTCCATGTTGGACCCCATTCATTTCTCATATTTATGTGTTTTTCTTGCAGTCCATAACATTTCAATTTCTCCAAGTATGGAGTACTGTGAAGCTGATATTCTGGGAGTTAAAATTGCTGGAGCTACTCTGGGGATCATTGGCATGGGCAGCATTGGATATAAGATTGCTCTGAGAGCCAAAGCATTTGAAATGAACATTTTGTACCACAACAGGACACGGAGGTAAAGATATGTCTTGATCCTAACTGCAGCAGAAACTCTTCCAGATAATCAATATTTTCTTTTCAAGGAATTATGTCAGAAATATAGCAAAAAATGAGGGAATAGGGCCATGATTAAAACAAAACAATAAAAAAGAATGGTTGCCTTAAATCAGTCCTGTAAAGAGTTACTCAGGGATTAAAAACTTGGGAACTTAATTTAGATTTTGTATTAGTAATTTCAAGGTTTCCTGCAGAAAAATGGAAATCAAGCTTATACTCTTTTTATTCTTATGATATCGTACTATAGTGACAACATAACTCTATATATTGTTTGTTTTTTCCATATATTTTGAAGTTCAGAAGGGATATTGTTGAAACAGTGGCTGGAAACTAGGAAACATATACTTGGCACAATATGATTGAGAGCTATTCTTGAGAAAACCTTGTTTCTTCTCAAGCCAGTAGGAATTTTAGCAAGTATTTAACCAGATTTCACTCTTTATTTCTAGTCCCTCCTAGCTTGTGTATCTGGGAATCTGAACCTTGTTAGACATTCAGCACAGGGGCTCTTCAATTTAAAGTGAGCGAGACCCCCATGTACAACTTGAGCCCTTTGCAATCAGGCAAGGTGCAGATAATGAGCAGAACAAATATTTACTGCTATAAACTATGACCACCCCTGAGAGAACTTTGCTCCTCTGTGACTGAAGTGAGGAGCTGCAGTGCTGGGATGTGGCTTTCAGGGCTTTTCTCCATAAGCAGACTGCAGGAGGAGGGAGGGTCACTGCTTTAGCTAGCCCTAGGCAAATCATGAGGGTGAATGAGGCCAGAAACTTTTAGCCTCCTTGGCATTCCTGTTTCTTCAGAAAAACAGCTGAGCAAATTCACATTTTAAAAAAAGTGCTCCTTAAGATCTTTCAGAATTTCTTCGCAAACCATAAAGAAAAGATTAAAAAGGAACTAATATCTTTACTCTTTTTTTTACTCTTTTTTAAATCATCATTAACTCCCTCTGTTTAATATTTTTCAGTCTTTAAAGTAATATTTATGTAAGAGTGCTCTGATGAATGATCAATGCACAGTGCAACAGAAATTTAAAAACCTACTTATTTTAAAGTACATTTACACTTCCAGCTTGTGTGTTAAATCAAGATGCACTCTGCATGCTGCAAAACTGGCTGCAGTTCCAGTCTGTTCTTTTCCCACTTACTCTCTGGTCATTGACCTGAAAAAAAATAGTGAAGTCCATTTGTTAGGAGACACATGGGTCAAAGTTACATTGAAGTTATTTTCTTAGTGTGACCTCTTTATTTCTAGATTAGGAGGAGATAACTTAAAGACCTTCTCTTGCAATCAGAAGCAGAAGATTGTACACATGATCCCCTATCATTGCTTCTTTATTTCCCAAAGTTCAGGCAGCTAAATTTACAAAGAACATGGGAAATGGCAAGTATTCTTTTGTGCTGTGAAAAGTTAAAACTGAAAATCTGTCTAGTCTGGTAACTTTTTCTGCTGAACACTTCATTCTGTGAAAGTTCTGGGACAGACAGGAGCCTGGCAAAAAGCTGCCTTGCTGACTTCACTCATAAAAAAATTGCAGGCTTACTGGGAGTGCCAACAGGATGAGGACCACTGCCATGCCCAGAGCTTGCATGAGTGAGTTCTGGTGAATATCATTTCTCTGGTTTGAGCAGTGACTGCATCCTTTGAGGTGCACAGGGGATCCTGGAGAATGGACTGTGTGCTGCCATGTGCTTCAGTGCTCAGCCTTAGTTCATTTGCAAACTTCATAAGAAGCCTGTAGGACCCTGCTCTGGAGTGGCTGAGAGGCAGGCATGCAATCAATCCCGTGCTGTAGGGCTTGAAGCCTTCCAGAAGGATCCAAACACCCAGCTGAGAGTAAACTCACCTTTGTTCACCACCTGTTTGCTATATGGATGTGATAATCAGATCCTTTATTTTGTATACTGGTGACATCATTGAAGAAAATGTTTCCATGACTGAAATGCTTTTTTCCCCACTAGGAAAGCGCAAGAGGAGCAAGCTGTCAGTGCCACTTACTGCAAAAAGATAGACAGCTTGCTCCAGCAGGCAGATTTTGTGATGGTGGTGGTGAGCCTGACACCTCAGACACACAAGCTGATCGGGAAAAGAGAGCTAGAGCTGATGAAACCCACAGCTACCCTCATTAACATCAGCCGAGGTACCATCCAGATCCATTGGCTGGCCTCACAATGTGGTCTAGCTCCTGCTGTGTTCCCCGCAGCACCGTGCTGCATCCAGCTCAGCTGGTGCACATGCCAAGAATAATCAGGCATGGCAGAAATTCCTCCCTCTCCCCTTCCCTTCTCTCTGCGCTCGATGCTCTTTACCTGCAAGGTGCACTCAGAGACACTTTTACTCCACACCAGGGGCAGTAGTTGACCAAGAGGCGCTGGTGGCAGCTCTGCAGACTGGTGTTATCGGCGCCGCGGCTTTGGACGTCACCTCCCCAGAACCACTGCCCAGGTTGCCATCTCTGCTTATTTCTCGGGAAGGGTGGGTGAACCCTGCTGAGGCCAGAAGCATCCCTGCAGCAGGCAGGAAGCTGGCCGAGGCAACCCCCCTGCCCCTGGCATGAGTTTGGATAAAAGTGCCATGAATACGAACGGGATGCAGCCCAGATGTTGGGGCTGATAACAGACCAAAGGGAAGCCTGGAAGCCAGGAAACAGCAGGAGGCAGGGGAAGCATTAAACCCAGTGCTTAGAATTACCCTATGAAGCTGCAGCAGTACTTCACTTGCAAATTGCTTTATTAGAAAGTGCAGCTTGAGAATTTTAATGGGTGGAAGCTGCTTGAGGCCTAAGACCTGCTGCATAGCCCCGAGGTGTCCTTCCCTGCAGGCTTCTTTCCACAATACAGGGCTGAAGTACTGCAAACCTCTTCGGCCCAGAGACTGCTTAGCTTCTCTTAAAAGACCGCTCTACCAGGATGGTGCCTTTTGGAGTTAACAGTGCTGGCTGCATTTTGGGCTGGGGGGAGTTTAGTCTTATTGTGCCTGTGTGCAAATAACTACAGCTCAGACTATTGTGTACGGTGAATGTGTCAGGAGGGCTTAATCCTCTCTTCTAACATAGTTCAAATTGCTGCCTCATGGCAAAAGTGTGTTTCTGGAGAAAAGAGCAGCTATGAAGTCTGCAGTGTCCTATTACAGTCCAAAATTACTTCAGTATAGGTGGTCAGGTTCTCTGGGTCTAAGTGGGACGTGTAAAGTTGTCGCAAATTAACTTTAAATACAGTCCAAAAGCTAAAGTAAGACTCCTCTTTATTTAGATGTACAACAGTAGTTAACTCTCTTTTCTTTTCTTCCAGAGATCATCCATTATTAAAATTAAAGAACATCATTATAACACCTCACCTCGGCATTAAAACAGACAAGGCCAGCTACATGATAACAGAGGAAGCAGTTGAAAACATACTAGCAGCCCTGAATGGTCTCCCCCTACCCAGTGAAGTGCTCCCTAGCTGATGTGTGAAAGGATGTCACATCTCTTTTATTCTTCACTTTCTCTTTCTTTTTATTCTTATCTTCCCCTCCACATCAGCTCTAAAGATATTTTTAAATACAAGAATGTCCATCCACCTCACTAAAGCTTGGAAGGAAACAGTTTGTCATCCTCTCAGCTGTGTTTATATGCTTTCTGCTGTCTAATACAAGTCCAAAAGACAAATAAACCAACACACAAAGTGGCAGTGCTATGCCTTTTGTTATGTAGTGTGACTTTATGAATAGTATGATTATTTATCAGTAAAATTTATAGCAAAGTTGCCATTAAGTGCAGCCAGGACTTTGCCTGGAGCCTTATGTATCTTTACAGCGTGTTTGTCGTGTAGATGGTTGTCATGGGTGCTTGCCAAAATACACTTCCTCCCATCAGTTTAATGTATGATGATGTTACCAACTCTTGAGGCTCCAGGAGACAAGACATTGCAGCTTTTCAGGTGCAGCAAGTTGGCTGTCAAGAATTTCAAGGCTGCTCCAGGTACCTCCCTGCTCTCTGAGGTAAAGGTCACCTTGAAAATGTAAGTTTATATGTATATGTATAACCTTGAAAAAATAAGTTAAATTTATTTAAAAATAAAAGGCTAAGCAATAAATTACAAAGCGGAAAAACAAGGTTACGATAAAATAGAAAAGAGAAAAAATATACCTTTTCTTAGATCAATATCCTAAAACTGCAAAAAAAAACACAAGGTTTTTGCACATGCAAACTTTTCTCAAGAGGTGAAGAAGCAAACAAAATCAGATACAGTACTTCACTTCACTTCTACTTAAACAATTGTATATGTTTGGCATTTGCTTGGAGTTTTACTGCTACCTCTGCAGATATTTCAAGAATGTGGGCTGATTAGTTTCAGAAGTGCTCCCTGCCAGGGGGGTGCTTTAGAAGGGAAAACATAGCTGCCTGTCAGTCATTGGAGTGATGAGTTGATTCACACACAATAATTCAATCTCATGACTACTGAAAGTGGATCCAAAAATGCAGTGGACACATGAGAGGAGAGATGATCCATTATAGTTCATTCCATTGATTCAGGGCTTTTGAAATATTTTGATGTGCAAAAAGTACATGATTTGGTATAAAATGCTGCTACAGAAATTTACTGGGAAAGCTGGCCTTACCTATAGCAACCAGACAGGCAAGTGATAACACTTCATGATACTTTATAGTCACTGAAAACAAATGCATCACTTGGTTTGGCCTTGCCTGAAACAACAAGCTCATGAATACAGATTTCCTACCTCAGCTTTTTTTGCCCTACAAATCCTGTTCACATATAATGCTGCCCTATAAAACATAATGTAGACATAGGAAATGTGTGTCTTTATTCGTGCTTAAGCTAGCCTGTACAACTCACCTGGGAAATGTATACATTACATTATACAAAAGTCTTTTAGGGTAACACAATACTTCAAAAACCTAATCCTAAGAAACAACAATTATGCAAGCACCTTATTAACACTGCAGGCATCAGCTCACCCTGCAGGATTACGTGGACACCAATGGCAATATCTAATGATGGGGATGAAGTCCACAAATTGTGCAATACTTCTCTCTACATACCCATACATCTTACTCATTTCAGAGTGCTCTGTACAATGCTGGTTTATCAGATCCCTTTCTATAAGAGAAAACTTGCACACAGCAATGATGTACACACAGTGCAATTCAGCTTAGCACACTATAAATTAGTCTACAAACTAAATCTACTTAGAACATGATAGTGCACTGGTGCAATTGACAACTTCTGTCACATATGATGCTATACAGATATATCTTCTGTAGAGATATATCAGCTCCTGAACAATAGCTTGAAAATTGGATGTTCAAGTTGCACAAAACAGCTTTGAAACCATCTGATTCTCTCCACATCTAATCACATAGCACACCCACTCTCTTGCCATTTGATACACATTTATGTTTGGAGTAACATTCCTGTTATTTTTTTGGCTTCTCTGACTAATTTCTCTTCCATTTTGTTCATTCAAATTTGTGGATTTGATATACAAAAGAAAAAACTACAGTGTTGCCCTTCCAAAGATTTTTCTTTGCCTTCAAGACTAAAATGTGGTAGGCCTCCTTCCTCAGTTCGTAGGGAGAATGACTTGTCTATGAGAGGGACTTTACAAGGGTCCTTCGATCTCAGGTGAGCAGTAAGTTAAAAGCTTACTCATTACATCCTATCACCAAAGCAGTTTGGAAACTTTTGATGTGAAAGAGGTAATGTATAATCACTTTGTTTGTGGGGTTTTTTTTTAGGAAGAAAATGCAAGTAAACTTAACTGAGAATCCAGTTAACATGCTGTAACCCCATCTTGCTAGGTAATTAATTTTTGCTTTAAAGTTTAACTGTCTGAACTTGAAATTCATGTAAGCAACTGATACTCAAAAATCATCACCAGAATAACAAGAAGAGTTTATGGTTTTGTGTAATTGATATGAATTGTTATTATATTTTATCTTTTTAGTAGTAATTTTATAGAGGATTGGTGTTAAACTTGACTGTCTTCATGTTCAGCATATCAAAATGTGTGTGACAGAGTTCAAGATGATGGCATTTTATAATCCATTCTTTTGAAAAGCACTGCAGTAGTCAGGAGAGACACAGCAGCACACTATGGCTGGTTATTCCATAGCATGAAAGGAGAAAGATCCCTGGATGCCCACAGCAGTGGTGTGTCCTGGCTCCTGAGCTGCTCTCACTCTAGAAGCCAGGCATCCTCCCAGTAAATTATGACCCCCTGCATAGCAAGGGGCATCACTTCAGCACAGCTTTTGTGAACCGAGAACTGAAGCTGTACTTCCCAGTCCCCATCACTGGGTATGGAGATGGAGGGAGGTGATTCTTCCCCTCTACTCTGCTCTCGTGGGATCCCACCTGGAATGTTGCATTCAGCCTTGGAGTCCTCAGCACAAGAAAGATGTGGACCTCTTAAAGTGGATCCAGAGAAGGCCACTAAGTTATTACAGGACTGGAGTACCTCTCCTATGAAGACAGAATGGGAGAGTTGGAGTTGTTCAGCCTGGAGAAGAGAAGGCTCTGAGGAGACCTTATAGCAACCTCACAGTACCTAAAGGGGGAGTACAAGAGAGCTGGAGAGGGCCTCTTTACAAGTAGTGATAGGACAAGAGGAATGGCCTTAAATTGAAGGAGAATAGGTTTAGATTAGGTCGTAGAATGGAGAAGATTAGGAAGAAATTCTCCTCTTTGAGGATGATGAAGCACTGAACAGGTTGCCCAGAGAAGTTATGGCCCATCCCTACCAGTGTTAAAGGCCATGTTGGATGGAGCTCTGAGCAACCTGGTCTAGTAAAACGTGTCCCTGCCCATGGCAGGGGGGTTGGAAATAGATGGCCTTTAAGTGCCATTCCAACTGAAACCATTCTGTGATTCTATGATACAGACAAGTAACCTTGTCAGAAAAAATCTCACATATTTCTCAGCTGAAATTGGCACAGGACTCCCTGTAGCTGGGATAACATCTCAAGTGTCCAAGCACCTGAGCCTGCCCCAGTTGCTTAGTTCTCAAAGAGAGTTTTTGAGGGTATTCCTAGAATCATACAGGTTGGAAAAGACATTCGTGTGTGTGGTGAGAGCTGTCACTGGTGACTGTCGGTCAGAGACAACTCTTCATCTTATTTTATTTAACTCACGTGCACGTAGTGTAGTAACCGGCAGAAAGACCAGACTATGTCCGGTCTTCAAAGACAGTGCGGAAAAAACAGCGTGCAGGACGTTAATGCAAAATCCCGATTATACTGAAATCACGAACAGCACAGAAACACTTCTACGAAAACACACGATCCCTCATGAGCTCCCGTCGCTCTCTCGCTGCTCCCCGAGGCACTGGGGTGCGCGTCCCGTGCCCTGGCACCGCCTCTCCTCCCCAGTGGCCCCGCGGCCGGGCCGGGCGGGGTGCGGGCGGCCGG
>WEIT01040742.1:0-15277 GCA_013389985.1 Dryoscopus gambensis | reverse complement strand
GGGGGCTCCCGCGGTCCTGCGCGCCCCGCCCGGGCTGGGAGCGGGAGGGATCTCGTCGCCCTTCAGGGCCGGACAGAGCCCTGCGGCCGCCGCTCCAGCTCCCTCCTATCGTTAGTGCCACGCGTAGGCCCGCCGGGACAGCGGCAAACGCCTCTGGCCAGGGCTCAGCTCGCCCTGGGGCCGGACTCCCCGGGACACCGCGCTCCGGGGGCGGTCGGGGGAGAGAAAGGGAAGCCGGGGCGGCAGTGCGAGAGCGGTGCGGGAGCATTGCCTCGGGCTGAGGGGCGGCGTGCGGGGCTCTCGGCTTTAACCTGAGATCACAGCCTTGGCTCTTTGCAGTGTCAGCAGAGCGAAGAGTTGGCAAAGCACTGAAGGAGACCGAAGAAAGGGTAAATTTTATGTTCATGGGTGACCTCAAAGTTCATAGTTGAGAAATTACAGCTCTGTTACATTAAATGAGATTTTTACTGAGATAATCTCATCAATGATAATTGCTTAATATAGTTGCAGAAGTGGCAGAACTTGTGGTGCTAAAAGATACCCTTCCATTCATATGGCCACATTCTTAAATTATCCAGACTTTGGCTTTAAATGTTGAATACTGAACAGGAGTAACGTCTGGTCACTCATTCGTTTAAATGTTAGCATAGTTGGTATGCCAAAAATGATGTTTACATTTCTTATTAACAAAATTATATAGAAATTGAACATCCTTCTGAATAACACTGGGAGAGCCCAAAAAAGTTCGGCATGTGGGAGTGGTTATCTTTAGCCAACTCTTTCATGAGGTGGGGAAACAGCATGTAATTGAGCCAGTCAATTTCCTGGTTTTTAGGAAAAAAGGTATAATGGATCACTTCAGACCATGTCCTTTTGGTTCTCTTTGCTTTTGTAGGGCATGGAGGGTCAGGAACTGCCTTATGTGCTAGTTGACTGTATAGGAGAGAGGTATGGAGTATATAAAGATCATGTTGGATTTCTGAAGAAACGTTTTCATCTCATCACCATGAAAGAATATCTTGAAAACAAGACATTTCTCAGCAAAAAAATCAGAGCTATCTATATGTGGTATCACAAACCAGCTATTAATGAAGAGCTGCTCCAGAGCTTGCCTAACTTGAAGGTAGTTGCAAGTTCTGGAGTGGGAATAGATCACTTGGACCTGAAACTCCTCTCCAGCTATGGTGTGAAGGTGGCCAATACTCCATTTATTGTTTCCACTGACACTGCAGACTTGGGGATGGCTTTGTTGCTGGCATCTTCCAGGAGACTTGTGGAAGGTAATAACTAAAATGCTCTTAGTCTTTTTCAGAGAAGAGATGACTTCAAAACATGCAGAAAATATGTGCTGATGCAAAAGTAAGCTTAAAACTAGAAATATAGAAAATAAGAGAAAAGGAAGAAGTTAAGACAAATCTCTTGTTGTCAATAACTTGCATTCCATTTCCAAACCAGCAAATTGGCAAGGTAGAGCTTTTTCTTCTTTCTAAATTCAGGCCTCGTCTCCCTCAGCCCACAGCCACTTATTCATTGTACTTATTCACTTCAGTCTTGCTTTTCAAGTTACAATAAAAGGGGACTAAAAGAATGTATTTTCAAAGAGGCTTGAAGCCTGTCTTTGCCAAGTTGCTATGTATCTGAGTCATTATGAACAAGCTGTCCAGAAATCTGCCTACCATGTTCTGTGTTTCTTTTCCCTGCCAGCCCTGGTGTATTTGCTAGGTAGCTGGGAACTGGATGGCCTTACTGCTGCTTTGGCTTTACCTTCCTTGCCTCCTTGCCTGCCAAGGAGAGGCTGGGCATGTTTCTCTCCTGAGCAAGAAATCGGTGTCAGCAGCCATGTGTACAGCGCAGCATTACTCACTTCTTGTCCAGAAACACGATGACAATATATTACTGCTCCTGCGCTTCTGCCTTGTCCATCGATAGAAAGAAGGGGGGAAAAAAGTAACCAGATACTGGAACATACCTTACATGACATAGTTCTTTTTTTCCTCTTCCAAGGCCATGAGATGGCAGTCTCCCCTGACACAGAGTATTTCCCTGCTGACTGGCTGGGGGTTCAGGTTTCTGGAGCAACCCTGGGGATCGTGGGAATGGGCGCCATTGGTTACAAAGTGGCTGAAAGAGCTAAAGCCTTTGAAATGAAGATTTTGTACCACAACAGAAATCAGAGGTAAAGCTGGTTGCAGCTCCATGGCGGCTCTATTTTGTCACTGCTTTTATGTGTTATTTGTACTTTTCACTGTGCTTTCACTTTTTATGGTGCTCTTTATTTTAAGTGGCAAAGTACATGCAGTTGTTTCGAGATGGTCACTCATGTCCCAGTTTATACATAAAGAAAGTCAAGAAAGAATAGGAGAGATATATCTCAGTGTTCTCCCTGTTAGTTGGAGCTCCTGAGTTCTTCCTGTCATGCTGGTGACATTGCAATGGACTGAGGAAAGGAGAAAACTGGGAGAACTTAACTCCTGTGACTTAGGTGAGGCAGGGATTCAGGCACAGACATCTCACCCTTCCAAAGCCACATGACAATAAAGGGCTGGGCTTGCCAGTCTGTTTGCTGACTTCTAGGTGAGGTGTACGTGCCCTGTGCCCCTGTGCTCCCATCAGGCCCATTCCATTCTTTTCTTTAGTGGGAATTTGATGAGAGCCAGCCAACCTCGTCCTCATACAGATCGAGTGCACCAGCAGGTCCTGCAGCGTGTGGTTTCAGTCAATCAGCACTAATGCACAGAGCAATCAGGCTGTTGCTGACATAGATTTGAGAAGATTTAACCCCTGCCTTGTGTGTTTCCTCAGTAATTTTCATATGACTTACTTAAATTACTTAATTTTCACAAGGCATCAGTCTTGCCTTTGGGTTGGAAAAGAATCCCCATTATAAGCAGAAATTGTGACACAAATGCATTTGGTGTATCATTTATTCAGTGTGTTTACATGATACCCATTTCTTAGTTTCCATCCCCACAGGTGTAGTACTGTACCTTGGTGTACAGTTCACTTGCTATTGGGGGAAATAGCCTGACCTTTGTCTTTACTGAGTTTCAGACAACCAGCTGACTGCTTTGCACTATGCAGAGAAGATAAAAATAAAGAAACATTTTCTTTACTGGTGATATGATATTTCCCTTGTTTCTTGCTACTGCAGTTTAATTTTGAGATTTTCCCCTCAGAAAAAAGGAAGAAGAAAGTGCCGTTGGAGCTGTTTACTGCAAGAAGATAGATGATTTGCTCCAGCAGTCAGATTTTGTGTTGCTGGCTGTGAATCTAACTCCACAGACACACAAACTGATTGGGAAGAGGGAGCTGGAGCTGATGAAACCCACTGCTACTCTTATTAATATCAGCAGAGGTAAGGTGCAGAATAAACAAAACAGCATTAAGGTTTGCTGGCTTGACGAGTCCTGGGAAAACCTCTAATATAGAGTCTGTCCCTCTGAAATTTTCTGTAAATTTTCTGATTACTAGTTTATTTAGACACCCATGGTCATATTGCAGTAAAACATTTAAGTGTTCCCATAATAATGAGAAAGTAGGTCTCTGAAATGTTAGTGAGCTTGGAGTGTTAGAAGTCCATGTGTATTTATATATCTCCTACTTAAGCCTTTTATTTATTTAATGCACTGTTGTTGCTAACATACATTAGGGTGGCACAGCCTACTCTGAAGCCTGGCGCACTGTTTCATGGTGCTTATTCCCTGATGCATATACCCAAGCATCCCCTTCCCACTCCACCACACTGCTGCTGCTTCTGCACTGCAACCAAGGCCTGCCCTGCTGTTTGCCTGACCACTGTGCCCAAAAGAATGCTGAGAGGACAGTAAGGAACATGAAAATAAACATGTCCTTTTTACTGTAACCCAGGTCTGGTAGTGGATCAGGATGCTTTGGTGGAAGCCCTTCAAAACAAAGTTATTAAGGCAGCTGCTCTGGATGTGACATATCCTGAACCTTTGCCAAGGTAGGACATGTATTTAAGTTAAATATAAAAGGGTGTATGTGTGATGTTCAAACTGAGTAAAATTTTGTGAGCATGTGAGAATTTGCACAATTGCGTTAGGAGGAGTACATGAGGTGTGTGCACGAGTCCTGCTGAAACCATGTCCCTAATCCCTCTGTCCCAGCTAAATAAAATTCACACTCATTCATTTGAAGGATTTGTTGCATAAAGCCCCACCAAGCTAGGCAGCACTTTGAACTCCTCTGAATATGCTTGGGTCATGCAATGAAGTTTTGTTTTATTTTTAATTATTATTTTACATATTTCCCTGGCTGCCTGCAGGTGATGAAATAACAGATGAATGTGCTGTGAGTGACTACCTCAGCATTTCTTTTCCTCTCCCAGGGATCACCCCCTGTTAAAGCTGAAGAATGTTATAATAACTCCTCACATCGGAAGTGCCACCAAGAAGACACGCTGGGTTATGATGGAGGAAATGGCAGAAAGCATAGAGGCGGGCCTGGCGGGTCTTCCTATCCCTCGTGAGGTGCTGCTCTAAAGCACCTTGCACTTAGGATTAATGCCATCAGTGCAGAAACAGTAATTTGATCGCTTTTTGTGTAATTATCCCACAGTATTATACAGAAAAAAATATAAAGCACAGGTTTAATGTATTTAAATACCCAACAGCGATTGTGTGTGGAGAACTGCAGTGTTTTGTCTTGATCTTCAATGTAAAACTCCAGAGCCCAGAGTCTTGCCTAGGTGTCACTTACTTTCCTCGCATCCCCTTACAATTGTCCACTGATGCAGCAGCAAATTCAAGGACATGTAAATCGTGTATTAGAGGAACCGCCTGGCACACCCACAAGCGCAGCCGGCGTGTCGGAGCGGCTCCTCGCGCCGCTCCGGCAGCGATCCCGACCCTTGGGTGCGTGTTCCCTCCCTGGGCCGAAGCGCTGCCCCTGTGCACAGGCTCCGCGTGAGTGCGAGCCCTGCCCAGCCTGAGGGCGGCTCGGCCTCTCTCCCTCCTTCCCTCTCTCCTTCTTCCCTCACTCCGGGACCGGCCGGGACATCCCCAGCCGCCATCCCGGGCCTCCGTGCCGACAGGGGGAGCCGCAGCCGGAGCCTGAACCATAGCCGGAGCTGAGGCGGGAGGTCGCCGTGCCGTGCCGTGCGCCAGGGCAGCAATGTGGGGCGCCCGGGNCCTGCTGCGGAAAATGCTCCGCAAGAATAAGTAGGTGCGGGGCCAGCGGGAGCGGGGCCCTCCCGGGGTGCGGGGCTCTGGCGGGGTGGGTTGTGGGCGCTGGGGTAAGGAGGGCTGTGGGGCTCGGGCGCTCCCGCGGCGCCGGTAGCGCAGAGGAGAGAGAGACACCGACCCCGAGCCGCCGATCTGAGCTGGTCGGCAGCGGCTGAACGTGTGCCCAAGTGGCCAAGAAGGCAAATGGCCCTGGCCTGTATCAGCAATTGTGTGTCCAGAACCAGGGCAGTGATTGACCCTCTGTGGTTGGCACCGGTGAGACCACACCTCGAGTGCTGTGTCCAGTTCTGGGCCCGTCAGTACAGGAAATACATTGAGGTGCAGGAGCGTGTCCAGTGAAGGGCAACGGTGAAGTGTCTGGAGTACAAATCCAGTGAGGAGCAGCTGAGGGAGCTGGGGGTGTTTAGTCTGGAGAAAAGGAGGCTCCGGGGGACCTTATCACTCCCTACAACAGCCTGAAAGGAGGTTATAGCCAGGTGGGCTTGTTCTCTTCTCCCAGGTAACAAGCGACAGGACAAGAGGAAATGGGCTGAAGTTGCACTAAGTTAGATTTAGATTGGATATTGGGAGAAATTTCTTCACTGAAAGGGAAGAATGGTCAAGCAATGGAACAGGATCCCCAGGAAAGTGTTGTAATAACTGTCCCTGGAAGTGTTCAGAGAACGTGTAGAAATGGTGCTTAGAGATGTGGTTTAGTGCTAGACTTGGCAGTGCTGTGTTAATAGTGGGACTTGATGATCTTAGCCATATTTTCCAACCTTGAAGATTCTATGAATCTAAAGAAACCTCAGAGACATTCTTTTCCACCCCCTTGCCGTCTATGTGCAGCTTCAGCTGTGGATGGGAAGCACTGTTCCCCACACCCCAGCTGCAGGAAGAGCTACTTGCTTGAAAACTTGGGCGTTGTAGTGTGCTTTCAGGCAGGTGGAATATTAATTACACGAGGAATCCTTGTTTCTCTGAGCTGCTGAAAGATAAGGCTGATTTCCTTTCTTTTTCCCAAAAGAAAGAAGTTCTGGTATGACAGCCCTACCCTGGGATCACAAACGGTAAGTGCAAGCTCTTAAGGCACTGTGTTTATTTGTCCCAGGATCAACAGACTCGTGTTTCTGCCATGGATTCTAACTTCCAAGCATTTTTTGATGGAGAAATAGCAGGATTTTGTGAACAAACAGTAGGGATCCAGTTTGGCTCTGATAGGATTGCCATTTGGCTCCCCATGGCTGTTTCCTCTTCCATACTGATCATACTGATCTTTCATCTTTGCCAGCATCAACGCTCTCTTGCACACTCATGAGTACTGATCCAGATTAAAACTTACATGAGCTTAATTTAATGAACATTTTTTTTAATGTTTGTTTTTTCAAACAAGCAAAGCTTTTCAGTCAATACATGCTGTATTTGAGAAAACAGATCTATGGAGCTTCATAACTTGCTATGAAATACAAAAGGAACTTTAGAAACTTGACTGTAGTACCTGAATGTCAAAGATTTTGTGAACAGAAGTATTCTTTATTGAAACACTTGATACATAGGACCTATATAAAGCCATCACAGCTGCAATAATGAAATAAGAGCATACTTAGTAAAGTGCATGAAACTGTATATAGATGCCTAATACAAGTGTGTAACTACTGTTTAATGTGTTGTTTGTTTCTTTTTAAAGTTGTATAAACCAACCAAGTTGGACTTTTTAATGAAAAATGACCTGACAAAAACCAGGAAAGAAGATAACATGCGCTCCAGAGCCTTGAATGGTCTAATTCATAAAGCTGTGTTAGAGATGGCGACTACCTGTGAAGTCAGTCAAGAATTTTATGATCTCAAGCTGGAAATCTGCAAGGTGAGCGCCAAAGCTACAGCTTGTGCTGAGTCACTCTGATTACGTTGTGAGGTTGGCATGGATGTAGCAAAGGAGCTCCCCTGGGTGTTGTGATGTGTGCAAGAGGAGTTTTACTGCATTGCTTCTGATGTGGCAGAGTGCAGCAAGATCAGGCTCTGCGCTACACACTAGGAGAGCATCACCACTGCAGTACCTGGCTTAGGAGAACTTTGCCACTGTAATGCAAATGCAACTTAGGCCAATTAAATGGTGATTCTCCTGGTATGACTTTTTTTTCTGTTACTCAGACATAAACTCTTTGCCTTGCCCTTTCAGAAGGAGGAGCTTGGTTTTACCAACATAAGTGTATCTTTCCAAGAGTCTTTTCTTCTTTCAGCTGTGTGAGAGTTCCCACCTCCCTGTGTCACTCACCAGCGACATTACAGGCAGAAGACCTAAGTGATGCATGAGATTAATTTTAAAAAAAGGGCAAGCCTAAGAAAATATCATTGTCAAGCAAGATCCGAGAAAGAATTGAGATTTGTGTGTAATTGTAGCTAGTGGTTTCAAATTTGTGGATTTGAAAGGGATGTTGAGGCTCCGATACAGGAACTAAGTCCATCTCCACGGTCTTGTTTGTTGTCTGTAGTTTTTATCTTCTACATTTGCTGTTCTGTAAAGATTAAATTATACCAGTGTTTGGCTTAAAAGCTTGGTGGACTCAGCTTTGATATTAGAAGCATGGAAAAAAAATGATACCTCGTAGCTGCATCTGTGACAAAAGGTCTGTCATTCATGACTGCAGTAGATGATTTTGCCAGCTGAATTCATTCTGTTGTCAGACAAGTGTTCAAAATTACATAGGCAAAAAAAAAAATACATGGGCAAGAGAGTTTTGGCTCTATATGTGCAATACCCTTCACAGAGTATTTCTGTCTGTCTAGGGCTTTGAGGATTGCTTGTGTCAGATCACATGTCTGCATATAAAAATGCTGGCTGGTGTGGGCAAGACACAGTGCTTTCAGGAGGCATTGCTATAAATTAAACAACTTACAGCATGAGAGAGGGAAAGAAACGGCCTTCTTCCCAGTACAATACAGATTTTATAGTTACACAGTGTTTGTGGTGCACTGGGACATGGCTGGGCATAGATCAGTCCTGATTTACTCATGAATTGATTCTGGTCTGATGTCATTACTTCTGTTATGAAAAAAAATTTTCTAGTAGGCTTTCTGCAATGCATCAGAGACTTCATCATATATGAAGTGTGTGTCTATACATATCATTTTAAAGACAGATTTGGCTTTTTTATAGGTGTCCCTGTCATCCAACTTTTCAGCATGTCGTGTGTACTGGAACCCTGCTTCCACTATGGAGAAGGAAAGTTATGTTGAAAGTGTGCTGCGAAAGAGCGCTCCACGTATACGGTACTGCTGTGGGATAGACAGGCCACTTCCTGAATCCAGAGCCATTTCTTAAGTACCATTTCCTAAGTATTTCTGACAATCTAGACCTGACCTACTGGGATGCTTTAGATTTTTACGTACTTGGAGTAGAGCATCTCCTGTGATGAGCCTCACAGGGAAGGGTGTCTGTGTCAGACCAGCTGTGCGATCTTTTTCTGGAGCACAGCTGGCTTATTTGGCTTCTGTGCTTTCCCGAGGTTGGAGTGGGCTGAGCAGAAAGCAAGAGGAGTGTGGGTGAGGTTTCACTCCCATGTCCTGGTGGTGGTGGCTGGACAGACTGTGTGGGACAGTAGCCCAGAATGGGATGCTGCACAAAGTAGTGGCAACTACAAGGATCTCCTTGCAGATTCACTGGGCAATTCTGGTTGCTAGGGATGATTTGGGACTCCAGAAGGGATGACTGTTATTACAGAAATTCTTCACAATACTGATACTAAAAAACCCCACAAAATTCAGAATGCTACCATGTATTGTGATGCTTTTGCCCATTTTCCCAGCACAGAGTCCAGGGAGTTTTCAGGGTGTCATTGAGATTTTTCTCTTCCCTCCTTTCCTTGGCTTTCCCTGTGCGATCCAGCCACTCTGTTGGAAGTTCAGAACTTCACCCATGTGGAAGGTGGTGTAGAGGCATACTTGTAAAGCCATTTCCTTTCCCCCTGTTTCCCTAAGCTGTGTAATTCCTGCTCCAGCATAATGCTGTCTTCTACTCCACAGCTTCCACTCTTTAAGAAGGAAAGTTTCTGGCTGGGAAGAAGACAAGGGCAGCCCTGTCAGTCCTTCCTGCAGCTAGCATGTAGGAGAAGCTGTCCTGCCCTGATCTGAGGGCTCTAGCCCCCACTGCTCTTATCCCTACATTGGGGATAAGGATACCAAATGAAGTGGGGAAAGACCTGTGTCAACCTATGCATATAGATACAGACAAACCTAATATCAATACTCAGCCTGTAGTTTTTGTATGCTATGCATTCAAAGTTGGGGTTCTGCAGTGATGTATTGCTTAGCACTAACTTGAATAGCTCCCCATCAGACTGAAAGTTTTGCAAGCCATATCTTTAAATGTACACGACTGCTGGATTTCATTTAACTCCTTTTACTTGTCCTGGAGATGCTATACTGATACTCATGCTGGTGAATGCTGTATTTTTGCCAGGTATCTTCTGAAGAGTCAGCAGATTGTAGGAAACGTACCCCCAGTAGTATTTATAAAAGACAAAGAAGCTGCAGCTGTAAAAGAGGTAATTCTGATCTTTGACTCAATGTACAATATAGTGGCTTAGGAGAGAGCTGATCGTTTAGTTGCTCTACCAATTTTACATTAAAAATTAGTCTTCCTCTATAGTTGCAAAGCATTTTAACAAACAATCTTGAGTAAGATTGATGCCTATATCATATGTAGAGGAATTGTAGGCTGTATCATTAGGCCAGTGAAGAAATTTGAAAAAATTGAATCACTATTTTAAGGAATAATATATGGTTGCCTGGTGTATATGATTATAGAAATGAGGTTGGAGGAGTTGTTTTCTGCATTTTAAATGTTATGTGTTTTTAAGATTCAATTGAATAACCAGTGATGTTTTTATTCTCTTTTTTCCCCCTGTATCTTTTTCCATCTGTGAATTGTTAAAATGTTTCTGGGGAAGTGCAAATCTTTGCATAGGGGATGTAGGCTTATTCATACTACGTTTTTTTCCTTCACTTTTAAAATTGTCTTTACTGTTTCATGTTTCCTGTCAAGGTGTTGATAGTTTTAACTAGTTGACGTATTACTAGAATAATGATGTTTCCTAGGAATTTGCTGTCACTGGGACTGAAAACCGAGATCTCTAAAACAGTGAGATTTCCAGAAGAGAAAGATGACATCAATGAGTAGAATTTAATGAGAAATGTCTCCTCGAGCTGTTGATGTGAACAGAAGTTGAAAAGAACATTTTCATGTTTCTGTGCCCTGAAGTGCTTTATTATTTATAATAATGTTACTGTAACAGCCAGTTACTGTTAGAGACTTATGGGCTCCTGCAGTGTGCATGAGCAGACCTGGAAGGGATAAAAAGAATTTCAGATTCTCTAGAAATGCAATTAACTGCTTTGAACTTTCTGTGGTCAGAAAAATTCTGAGTTTCACAGGAGACGAGTAAAAACCCTCTTTATATCACTTCTGTCAGGGAATGACACTAGGAAGCAGATAGATGGATCGTTTTCTCCCATTTCATGGTTCATCAGATTTATGTCAATCATAGATTCAAATAACTTGCTGACCTTGGTTTTTAAGTATTGTAAGTAAGGGGAAAACATCCAATTAAGCTCCTGGAATAATACAATGCATTAGAAAGGAATTAATGTAAAGAAAGCTGAAATAAAATTCCAAACGAGAGAAAATTTTCACGATTATTTATAGTCTGCAAGCACTGCATACAGTAGATTTGTAGCATTTACTGGTTAGATGCCATTTGAAAAGGGATTTTGGAATTCCCTAGTTACATATAAGAGAAATGCAAACTTGCAGAAAGGGAGAAAAGGTGAAAAAAATCTCAGTGTAAGGATGTTATGGAAAAGGATTTGCAAGACTGAGGTAAGAACGAATAAACCAAAAATTATATATGTTGGACAATCTCTAGCCAAGGGTTCATAATGCATATAAGGCAAAAAACTTCGTAGGAATCCCTGGATCCATTACACTGTTGGACAAAAACATCCCAGGCAAGAAGTATAAGCAGTTCCATGTAAATGAAGGAAAACGCCATTTTGAAGTGGTTTTGCTAAATATTCCGAACATAGAAAAGAACATATTTGGTTTTTTGTCTGTTTGTGAACAAAGTAGATTTAAACAGGATCCTTAATATGTGTTGCCTTCATGTGCTTACAGGTCGAGGACTTATTGGCAATTGCTGATTTTGGACCTCCAGAAGAGGAAGAAACATCTCAAAATGATTCAAGGTGGGTCTTTTTGATTCAGAATTGTACAAGTGTCCATATTCATCTCTGTTGGCCACCTTAGATTTGGTGTTATTTGACATAAGAGAAAGTATATTTTAATTAGATGTGTACATTGTTACTCTCAGGCCCAATACTTGTTCCAGTATTAATATCTTAATTTTTATGAGGGAAATACATGTAGAATTTCTAAGATTTCAAGGCTTGATGTGTTTATGATAATCAAAATCTTAAAAATGCTCTGCAGCAGTAATATTTGTTTCTTTCTGGTAATTGTCTCATGAGGATGAAAACCACATTTACCAGTACTGCTCTAGTTGTCCACCTCTTTCTGATACCAGTTTGGTTTGTTATACATGGATTGCCAGTTTACTGATAAATCCCTTTAAGTTAATTTAACATTCTTCTGTGAGGGATTTTTGGCTGCTGAGAGAGGGGGCTGAACAACCGGTTGGAATGGTGGTTCTGTGGACTGGATGCTCTCAAACCCAACAGCCTTTGCACTTGTGTGCTGCAGTCTGTTGGTAGAAATGCCTTCTGTGCCTCAGCGTCTCACAGGATGGTTCATCAGGTGCGAATCAGAAGTAGCTTCGTGTGTGGGAAGTCATTGCTGTGACAGATTTCCCAAAGGGCACCTAGTGTCTTCCTCTGTGTCTTGGGGAAATAGGCAAGTCCAGCATAAGGTGTCACATTGCTTAGATGTGTTTTGGGCACAGGCTGCTGCTTCTCATTTCTTGGAAGAGCTGGGAGAAGTCTTGAGTTCCTTGGGGCTCTGAGGTCCAGTGCTCACCTGTGTACATTCTTCCCAGAGACAAGCAGTTTCATCTGGCACGTTGTTGCTTTATTGGCTTTCTCTCATTAAATCTGTTGACACAGTCTGTCCTTGGACACATCATATGGTGGTATCTCTTCCTTTGTGAGGTAGGGAACACCGGGCGTTAATAAAGTCAAGCTGAAAAGTCCAGTGTATTTCTGTGTTACTCAGGTTGTCAAAAACAGCATTATTCCTCAAAATATATGCAGGGGGAAAACCCAAATCAATACTTGTTTTCTTTCCCACAGTAAACTCTTCCCTTCAACAACTCAATCTTCAGATTCACCCATGCGGCCTAATCTGTTTGGTATTGATCATGAACTGCTGAATAAACAGATAATGGACTATAAAAAAATGAAGGCGTCAAGACATATAGAAAGCATTGCCTGGACAGAGAAGCAGGAGCAGCAGCTTTCTAAGATTCAAAGGAAAATGAAAAAGAGAAAAACAAGGAATCCTCCTGACGGCAACGATGTTATGCCACAGAAACACTTACTGGACAGATATGAAGCTGATTACTGGGATGATAACACTGAATCAGTCTCAGACTATGAGCTGCAGGATGAATTACAGGAAGAGGTGAATGAGTTGGAGGTGGATGATGACAAAACTTTAAGTCAGTCTACTGGTAAACAAATGAAGTGAAAAAGCTGCTCCCTTCAAAATTGAGGCTGCCAGTAACAAAAATAAAGGACTGCCATAGCTACTGAAAGATTCATTTTATACAACATGTTTACCACTTCCTCATTCAAACTAATAGATTTGCCACAAATAGATTTAATGTGAAGAGGATTGCTAGTACAAAGTGTGTAAGAAAAACTGCCATTAGTGACACTCTGTTAAGCAGATTTCAAGCTGCTGCAGTTGAGGGACTTGCAAATGGAGAGCAGTTTTGTAATGACAAAATACACCTACTGCAGTACTGAGCTAAAATTTATTGCAGTTGTGGTGACTATTTCCAATAAAATTATGGTTTCTATACTGAAATATTTCTTTTAATTTTGGTTTGTTTTTTTTTTTTTTAGTGACCCATATAAAAATTATCACAAAGTGATGGTGTCTGTTATTGGAAGGAAGAAGGAAGCAAAATAATGAGAATGGTGTTCAGCTTCATCAAACAAAGACCAGGACAGGATCTTCTCTAGACGACCAGTCTAATGGAGGAACATTTTCTACAAGAAGATGAAACTCATTGAAATTATGGCCAATAAAGTTACAACCCTGAAAAAAAATAAATTTATAGTTGTGCAAGGGAAGCTGCAATCAGAAATAATGGAGAACTGCTCATCCATTGGGTAAAATCACGCAAAGCATTGACTGTGGCTTAAAAAATGTATTAACAACTTGAAAAGCAGAGAAAGAGCAGCAGGGAAGAATGTCCCAGAAACTGAGATTTGAAAATGAATAGGAAATCATATAAAAAGTGAGAATAAAGCTTTCTGACCCAAAGAACATAAAAAATAATAGCATGAGTGTATAAAGTCAGAAGGCTGCAAGATTCAAAAAAAGTACAATGAACAAGGTAGTAAAACGGATTTCTACCAGAAATGCAGAAAATTTAATTCCAGTAGTTAATGGGGAGGTGAACACAGGAGGTTGCCCTACAGTATAGCAGAATCACAGAATGGTTGGAAGAGACCTTAAAGATCATGTAGACCCAAGCTTCCTGCCATGGGCAGAGACACCTTTAACTGGACCAAGTTGCTCAGAGCCCCATCCAACCTGACCTTGAAGGCTTCCAGGGATGGGGCATCATGGACAAGCTTCTCTGGACAACCTGTGCCAGTGCCTCACCACCCTGATGGAAAAATTTCTTCCTCATATCTAATCTAAATCTACTCTCTTTTCATTTAAAACTTAGGACTTGTCCTATCACTACACTTAAAGAACACTGCAGTCATCAGTCATAGTCAATGCAGATTAATTTTTTTAAAAAGTACAGTTTAAATAATTTAGTATCCTATAATAAGGTCACCTGCCCAGCAGATGAAGGGAATATGGTGGATGTAGTTTTTCTGGGGTTTTTGTAAGGCTTTTAGTACTGTATCTCACGGCATCCTTTGCGACAAATTTTCCAACTGTGGGATGAGTGGGTTCATGGTGTGCTGGGTGAAGATCTTGCTGAAGGGCAGAGCTCAAGGGTAGTGGTGAACAGGGCCACATCTGGCTGGTGACTGGTCACCAGTGGTGTTCCTCAGGGCTCCATTCTAGGGCCAGTTCTGTTCAGTATATTTCTCAGTGATCTGGATGCAGGAGTTGAATGCACCATGAGCAAGTTTGCTGATGATTTCAAACTGGGAGGTGCTGCTGACTCTCCTGAGGGACAAGATGGGTTACAGAGGCATCTGGGTAGCTTGGAGCATTTGGGCAAACATCAATGACATGAAATTGAACAAGAACAAATGCCAGATTCTGCACCTAGGAAGGAGTAATGGGAGGCACAAGTCTAAATTGGGTGAGGAGTGGGTGAAGAGAAGCCCTGCAGAAGGGGTCTGGGGCTGGCAGGAGGCTCAACAGGAGTCAGCCGTGTGTGCCTGGGCAGCCCAGGGGGCAAACCGTGTCCTGGGATGTATCAAACACAGCTTCACCAGCCACTCCAAAGAGGGGATTATCCTGCTGCATTTGGTATTGGTGTGGCCTCACCCTTAGTGTTGTGTGTGCTTCTGGGCCCCAAAAGTTTCAAAAGGATGTGAAGGTCCCTGAATGCATCCAGAGGAAGGCACCAAAGCTGTGGAAGGGGCTGGCAGGGTGTCCCGTGACAAGCAGCTCAGGACACTGGGGTTTTCTTGTTTGGAGAGAAGGTGGCTGAGGGGCAACCTCACTGGTCTCTACAATTTTCTGAGAGGAGGAAGGGGAAAAGGTTCCTCTTTTCCCTGGGACCCAGTGCCAGGTCATGTGGGAATGGCTCAAAACTGTGCCCCTCAGAGGAGGTTCAGACTTGACATGAGGAAGTATTTCTTTACCAAGTAGGTGATCAGACCCTGGAACAGGCTCCCGAGAGAGGTGGTCAATCCCCTAAGCCTGTCAGTGTTTAAGAGAC
>WEIT01040741.1:0-23747 GCA_013389985.1 Dryoscopus gambensis | reverse complement strand
TAAAACCACATTAGTTATTTTTCTAATGATACTAAGTATCTACCAACTGAATAGCCAAACTATATGCATTTTTCATTCCAACATTACTTAATTACACACAAAAAACAATTTCAGAGTAATAAAAAGGGGGAAAAAATGCATCTGGCAATTGGCATTAAAAAACCATACCGCAAATAGATTTAAAATTGAGGGGGTGGGTGCAGAGAGGGGCCTGGGAGTAGCTGAACTACCACCTCCCACAAAACATAAAACTTCCTTGGCAGCACCACCATCCTCTTTCCACAGTAGCCGTGTAGGCCTACGTGACTTTTCCAATTAACAGAAGATACCAGACAACTGAACACATGCAGCACCTTAGGCAATACTGGAAGTGATTTTTTCATGTCTTCAACAACCTCTGAGTGCACCCTTAATCCAGAAAAGATAAAAGCACTGCTAAATAGGAAGGGATATCTTCCCAGGGAAACACTTTTTGACAGTATTATATTCAGAGATTATCTATCAAGAACATCAACACAGAAGTTGTCAGAGAGATAAGAATCCCTGATGCCGTGCTGCACGTATAGATGGTTGCAGTGACATGGTATGCATGAGAGGTGCTTTCTTCTCACTGTCAAAGCTGGGATGAGTGCTTTCTTCTAGGTAATGCTGTAGTCACAGTGATTCAGACTTTCTCTATCAACTGTTTCTCAGTCCAGGACTGAGCTAAAACACCACAAACAAAATACAGTCTAATCCATGAGCATTTGCTATTTTTGTCTTCTAATGGACTGAAGCATGAATGGCAAAGACAACTGATGGAATGCAAAATCCACTTGAAAAAGTGACAATTTCAGATTTTACTTCCTTTTATTCTATGTATCCAAGGCTTAAACCACTTCATTGTTAAACTTTGAAAGACAACTTGAATTGTGCATATTCTTAAAATAAAATGCAGGGATATAATCTATTAGTAAGGAGAAATCAATAATAAATTCAAAGAGTAGTTTCAGAAAGATATTGAAAAAGCACAACTCATTTGATTCTTAGCATGCAGTTTAAGATATACCAACATTCTTTGTGGTTAAAACTGAGTTTGCACTTTCAAGAAAGTGACAAATATACTGTAACTGCAGAGATGAGTTCAATGAGATACTGTTCCCTTCACTGAAACCCCCTAGAGAGGCTGATATTAGTAATCAATATCACATCAAGACTTATTTTATTAACTGTGACTTAACAACTGTATTAACACATTAAAGTGTAGCCATAAACCAATCACCTCCATGTAAGTATATTTAATTCCAGTTATCTACCCTGCACAGAAGTGATTTATTGCAAGGAGCAAGCTGCAGTTAAAATTGTTGATTTTTATTTTGTTTTAAGTAAATAACTGCAAAGCATAAACATAAGAAACATCCATTCTCACTGGTTGGTAACCACTGGTTGAACGAATTAAGTGTAACTGTGTTACTTTATGTCTCTTATCTACCAATGGAACATTTCTCATTCAAGCAATTACACAGCTTAATACATTTCTTTAAGCACTAGATTTTATTATCAGACAAAAATTCAGTAAAAAAATTCCACTGGTATTAAACATGAAGATTCTGGCTGCAATTCCAAATCCTTGAGCCACAAGTAACTAGAAGCTGGAAGGGTGCAAATGGGAACCATCACGATGTATTTGCCATGTTCTTTCACTGTCTGTTCTAGGTATGCACTAGCAGAGACAGCCCAGAAGTCTTTAGACTTCAAAATCCCATACAGTATTGTTCTTTAATAGCTGAAAGTACTTAAACTACCCATTTTAGACACAAATTGACAGAATGCAAATATAACAATAACATGATAGGGTAATGCCTACCAGACATTAAGTGGTAACCAACAAGTTTCAACTTTAAAAGGAACTCTGTTTAACTACAGTCATAGCAGTTATACAGATTTTGTAGTTCAACAGATTTCTGTAATCAGTTGAAGTTATTGTNTTTTTTTTTTTTTAATTTGAGAGTTGAAGGAAAGCATGTTTTGGGCTTCCAAATCAGCAGTATTTCAGCTCTAAAATCTAAACTGAAATTAAAAACACAACTATCTTCTCCATATCCAGAAGCTGAAATCTCCAAGTGGTTTTCAACACTAGTTTGAAGTGTTTAAACTGGTAATTTCTCTTGATTTCACCATGTGACTTTCTTTCAAAACTCAGCAACATCAACATTTTAATGTATCAAACAAATTTACCAGATTACTGGAAATTTAGACCTTTGAAAGCTGGCAAATTTCACCAGGAATACATACAGGCCTACTTTAAAATGAAACACTTTAAAATTCATTCATCCCCGTTAGAAACAGTTAAGATTTGTTACACACTGACGTGGCAGAAATAGGCAAGATCAGGAAGTCAAAAGTGAAGGTCTCATTCCTTTGTGATGGAAGGCAATTTCTGTAACCCACCCACTTTTGTTTCTTCCTCACAAAGTTGAGCCTTGTTTATTCATTAAAGGATTTGATGAAACAACTAGCCTTCTAAAAGAACAAGCATTAGATCAGTGACTACAATTAAACACAGTGCTAAATTAGTTATGCTATTATCTCCAGTTATTTTTAACTTTCACACAAATGCTGGGAACTACTGTCAGATAATTCACAAAAAAACCCTTCTCAACTTGTGTTTGATAATCTTTTAGGTAGAAAGCATTACTATTATTATCGGAGACTTCAGCTATGAGCAGAGGTGGTCAGTGCACCTGTCTTGGGGATGTACCAGTTTTTTCTACCTGCAATTTCTTAGCAGGTCATTTTATTCAACTAGCCCAATATCCTTACACAGACAGCACTAATTAAGATTATTTCTATATTCCATTATTACTAAAGCATACCCTAAATCTCATTTAGAAAGCAATCTCTGCCCAGTTCTTTCCAAACATTTTCTGTCCCTCTTCCTCTTGACCTGAGTCCAGTATCTCTGTTGCTCTGCTCTCCAGCCACCTCCACCTTTGATCAGGAACCCTCTTGCCACCTCAGGATAACAAACAATTTAAGAGTACCCATAAGTATTCTACTTTTAGCTATTTTTCCTTTATAAAAAGTATTTATTATAATTCTCCAGTCACTCAACTTTTTCCGCCCTTATTCTACGACTTCAAACCCTTACAAAAATCTGTCAGCAGCAGCTCTTTAATTGCTTCTGCACATCTTGTTTGTTTGGAAAAATAGAAGTAGAGTTCAATTCCAGTTCTCAAGTGTATTGATTTTTCAAAATCAAGAGATAGGGAAAAAGCAGGAGAGGAAAAAAAAACCAACACAAAACCCAACCAAAAGCAAGAGGAACTATGTCTGCTTTGTAATGGGATTTGTTTTCTCACATCTGATATCCCTCATCTTACTTCTTGAGAAAATCCTCTGTGCCAGCTGACCATAGCAGTGTATTTCATTTCTACTACCCAAATGCTTTATCCTCCCAAATACCACAAAATGTGCAGTTATCCAGCTAGTTTCTGCTTCCAGAATGCAGAAGCACTACCTGAAAAGACAAAAGCAACTTGACACAAAAACAAAAAGGGAAAGCAGACATGCCAGTAGTGGGCACTGCAATTTAATTTCTGATCAACTGAACAATTTGCTTGCTGTGCACAACATGCAATTTCTTTTCTATTTGTTAGACAGCAAGACCAGCTTTGAGATACACAGCTATGTGCAAAATTACAAATCCAATTACAATAAAACTCCACTTGAGTGAAGTTTTGTTATTTATAAATTGCACTGAAATTGCTTTTTATTTTAGTTAGGCATCAGTAGCTAAAGTTTAACCATCCAGCAAACTGATTGGCAGTCTCAACATTTCATTCCTTATATCTAATACATCTGAGGAACTAATTAAAGATAATTTAGTCTTAATGAGGCAGAGAGAATGTATCGGTGTTAATTCAAATAGAAGCTGATCCATGGAAGTTGAGACTTCCAGGTCTAAAGTGTCTTAAAATCCACCAGGGGATTATTACACAACAGAAGAGTAGCTGATATCCAAGCTCACCTGATTAACGTAAACCCTGTGCACCAGAGTCTAACGAAGCATAAACTCTATTAATTTTACAAATATCAGAAAACAGATTTCAAAATAGAGGAAACGTATAAACCACTAAAGGAAGACAATTTAAAATTTATGGGGTTTGCTGTTGCATACTGGGTTAAAAAAGTCATTTTCTTATTTCAGAGTGTAATAATTGGCTGAAATACACTAAAAAATACACTGTCTAAAATACAAAGTAACTATGAGGGTGACAGATTGAGAAGCAGGCAATCAAAACCATATCCTGCTTAACTGAAAACGTATTTTTATCTGTACTGTTTTGTTTTTACTCAAGTATTGATGTAGTCGTCCTGGGTACTGTCATAGCTACCTTCAGTATACCTACAAAATGATGATACTCATGGACTCCAGATTCACAGAATATCTGGAGCTGGAAGGAACCCACAAGGATCATCAAGTCCAACCCCTAGCCCTACACAGGGCATCCCCAGGAGTCACACCATGTGCCTGAGAGCATTGTCCAAACGCTCCTTGAGCTCTGTCAGCCTTGGTGCTGTGACCACTTCCCTGGGGAGCTGTTCCAGTCCCCAACCACCCTCTGGGTGAAGAACCTTTTTCTAAACCTCCCCGGACCCAAGTTCAGGCCGTTCCCTCAGGCCCCATCGCTGGTTACCACAGAGACGAGAAGCACCTGCATTAAGCACAGCCACAGTCTGCAACAGCTGCTGCAACACACAGGAGCAAGGGACATGCAATCAGCAGTGTCATTATCTCATGCCTGACAAGTAACAGGTTGCCCAACTGATGTGGTATGTTACTTGAAACATTATTCAAATTCCCTCATGAGTAACAGAATAATTTTATTAAAAAATGAACTGGATACACAAGATATGCAGCAGCAAAGACTGCTACACAGTCTTTATTACTATGATTATTCCTCAGCTTCTGAAATGTTACAAATCTGTGCAAGCAAAATTATTGATCATCATTTGACGTCACAATGCAAAATTGAGTTTTCAGAGCCAACACAGATCCCAAACAATAACTGAATTCTTGTACTGTATAAGTGTGGTTTCCCTCTCCTAATTTACTCAGTAGATCTATACTTTGACATAAAGATGAATTCATACCTCTCACTTGTAATTATCCTAATTATACAGATGACAAAATTCTAGTTTAAAAAAAAAAACAAACAAAAACCAAACCAACAAACAAAACCGAGAAAAACAACACCAAACTCTTCCAGCCCCCTGGTTTCAGTGCTCAATCTATGTTTGTTCAAAGAGAGCATAAGGTTCACAAGTTTAAAATATTTTTTAAAAGTCATATTAAAACAAACATTTCTAGTATTTGTAAATTCAGCCAACTTACCACTGCTGCCACAATCTGCACAAGATAAGAGCTCTTCTGGTTTTTTTTCACGATTTGATTCTTTCGTTCCCAAGCAAAAGCTACATATTGGGATGGGATCAGCTCGTGGCTAGATTTAAAAATAAACAGACAGTTAGCTAACAAAAAAAACCCCAAGCAAAACCCACCAGCCTCCATGGCTTTTACCTGACATTTTGTTGTACCACATATTTATTGCCAAGGCAAACGTCCACTTTACTAACTTTGTTACAAAGTGTTTATCTTAACATATTTCACAAACTTTAAGTTGGCCCATAATAAGCCACCCTGTGTATTAATCCATGTAAATGTCTCCAATACAAGTGTTAACAAAAACAAGGAAAAGTTAGGACTTGGGACACTATTTTTGCACGCACAGTTGCAACTCCAGACCACAATCACTTGTTCCTCAAATGCAGTAGTGCTCAAAGATCACAATGTAAACTAGTCTTTATTACAGATGAATATAGATCCTTTACACAAGAAAACACTCTTACTCAAAACTCTCAAATTCAAGACATATTTTATTACTTGGAAATCCAATACAACTTATACCTCCCTCTGAAACTACCATTTTAGGGTAAAAGCACTGGATTTAACAGATCAAGAGTTATCCATTCCAGTCTGATGAGTCCCATCAGCTTTGATACACAATCATAATAAAAAACATGCAAATCTTTCAATGTCTGGAAGCAATACACAGAACATTTCCGAGAACTACTTCAGAATTGATATAAATTTACTTTCCATCCTCCTTATCAATTACATAACAAACTATCAGAGATTAAATATCTATTGTATAGTTTCTGCATTACATTTTAGAGCTTTAATGAAAATACTAACCTGCAACATCCAAAATATTAATGTATTAATGACTACATGGAAGTATCTGTAAACAGGTCTGTAATAAATAAAATTATATGCAACTGTTTCTCCCAAATGGAATACTCAAATAACAGAATACCTTCTCAGACTGGCTTCTAGCAGAGAGTATCATGATAACTCAGATTAAAATGGCTTCTTTCGCAAATTCGTAGTTTCCAGACTCAGGTAGGCTATGCTGTTAGTTTAACATATCACAGCAATCATTTATTTGCTTTACCTTCATTTTACATTTCCTCTTCATGCTACAATACTTTGAAAGCTGGCAGGCTATCTTCACTTGACCTATAAATCTGCACTCCATTACAGACCTGGGAAGTGGGGAATGCTTGTTTTTAAGGTATTCTCATGAAGGAATCAGTTCCACGGTGCCCTTATATCTCAAAACAATACAACACAGACATATTGAAACTACTTTTATGTTATTAAGCTTTATGATCATTTTAAGTCAAGCAGCATGAAGAATACTGACACCAGGAAGGTAAGTCTTTCCTACCCATAGAAGAGGAGCACACATACAAACATACTTCCATCTAAACATACCCCAAGGCATCGTACTTTTTCTGAAAACTTAGTCCTCAGAAGGTCTGCTCATTGTTCCAACTCTTCACAATCCAATTACTGAAATATTGACATAGTTGTATACCCAAGGAATAGACATAGAAGATAAACAGAGCCGAAGACTTTTTGTAAGGAGATGTGTGTTCTCCTCCATGATCTACAAAAGGCAACTGCTATTGCCTTCTTGTAACTAATAGGAAAAAACATCATCTGCAGTCTTTTGTCTTACTAAGATCTCCATCATGGATTGTATGGTCAGCTGAAATATGAAATTGCTACCTGGACAAAAAGCTTGGACAGACAGTTTTCAAAAATGGTCATGCTTCAAAAAAAAGCATTATTGGTATTGTCAGTTTTAGCAAGATGATACTGAATGAGATCAGTAGTTCTATAGGTGGGAAGGGATATACAAATTGCTTGCAGGATTTTTCACTTATTAAAAACAATGTATATATAAATAAAGTGAAAGTATTTAGTTATTATTCTTGCCAGTCAGATACCATAATTCAACAGAACTTTCCTATCATTTTGCTTTTATCAGATATGTCACTGGCGCAAAATGATATTAACAAAAAACCCAAAATCTATAAACTATGCCAATAATAAGCAGCAGAAAAAGAGTCCAGAGGTATTCAAACAGAATTTTCAGCATTGTATGGACATTTCTTAATTGCTACTTAAAGTTTAATACAGATAATTTTAAAAGAAAGATTATTCTTTTAGTGGAATCCAGTAAAAATCTCCTCTTGGCAACCATACCATTCTACTTCCCTTTGATATAACAGCGTTTTAGCCATTTCAAAAAAGCTTGCTCTGATAAATAATTTACGAAGCTTCACATATCATTCAAATCCAGGTCCACAATCTCATCTATCTTTCCAAGATATTTTTTTGCTCTAGGAAAAGACATGGCCATTAGCCAACATTCATTTACTTCCCTATTTCAAACATGCCCCCCCTCCGCCTTTTTTTTTTTTTCCTGAAGGTAAAATAAAGGACAAAGGTTGTTGGCAGTTCAGGGCTACAAAGACTGATGTTCCCCTACCAAAACTAATCACAAAGAGCTTGCAAATCCTATCACTTCATATACAAGTTTCCAAGAAACTTACAGGCTCCAGTATATACTTTGAAGCCATTTACATTAATAACTGTACTACAGGGTCTGATCTCTCAACTACTGAAACTTAAGAAAACACATACAGACACTTGTCAGCACAGTAAACAAGGCATCGTTTCAATTTGCTTTAGCTTGCACAGTCAAAGCAAACCCAAATTCATACTGGTAGTATTAGTTCTGGCTCACAACTGTCTCAATTAGCATAAACTTAGGGGGTTTGGGGTTAATTTGGGGGGTGGCTGGTGTATTTTTTTAGCTGTTTTTTTTTTTTTTACAGTAGCAGAATGTAGTCAAAACAGCAATGCATCTCCTACCTTAATCAAAGAGAACTCTAAGAGAAATAAATCTCTTTTTCTAATCAGTCATTTATCTTCTAAAATATAGCCATCACATATCATTATCTTTTGAAAAACAACGATTAGTCCTCAGGAGGGTTAATTCCATTCCATCTCTTACAGCAAGGAGTACAGTCAGTTATTCAACACTGCAGTATTTTGTACCAGATGAACCAGTAATATTTTTGTGTTAGTATTTAATATTAGTATTTGCATTACAAAAACATTAGGAGTATGGTGCCTGCTCTCTCACAAGGGAGGGCTGAATAACGCTTACCCAGTAACATACTACTGCTCCAACACAACTAATAAGCTGAGAAGAATTTTTCATCCCTTTAATTTTGCGAACAAGGTAAATGACAACTTGCAAAACTGTTTAGTCTGCTAGGTTACTAGAAACTGAACATTCAAATTTAAAATACTGCCTCGTGTAATAACCATATTCCCAATTGCAGTAAGAGCAAATTTACAGAAAATTCATCCCTTATGCCAACATAAGAAATTAAAGCTTAACAAAGAGGAGTCCAGCAACTGGATTTTTAAAAAGTGAATATATACACACCATGGAACAATAACAGACCACCAACTCAGCACCTGTAAACAGGCTGGGTTTTTATTTGACTTTCCAAATAGAAATGGAACCATACTTATTTAAGCATCACACATCCAACTGCCATCGTCAATCAATCCCTCAAAACATCATACATACAACCACTGCAGTCCATCAGTCCCCTAAAGAGTGTTAAAACCACGTACTGTATGACAATATGGTACCACCAAAACACACCACCAAAATCTAACTTCACAACATTTATCATTTCAAAATTACTCTAAACAATAATGGATTGTGATTATTCTAACACTTGAAGCAGTTTTCACTAAAAATTGTATGAATGTGTGTACACTAAATTTTGTTCATAAATTCATTATTTCAGTCACTAAAGAACACAAAAAACCCCCCATGTTTAATAAAAGTTTGTGCAACAGATAAAGACTAAAAATAAAAAATATTGGTTTAGTACCTTCAATAAGTGTTTTGTAATTGATCCCTCTGAAAAAAACACCCCAAAGCCACCAAAACACCCCAAAGCTTTTTAACTATTTGACATAGTTGACATGTTGTGAAACATTAAGGACCCACTATCCTTAATGCTCACAGTCTTTACATATTCTGCATTCTGACTGGTCTATGAAAATTAAAGAATCATAGAACAGTTTGGGTTAGAAAGGACAAAAATCTAACTCCAACTGTCCCGCCATAGGCAAGAACACCTTCCATATAATCACTAATTTAGAAATAACAATGTAGTGCTAGCATTAGTTAAACTAGTGCAGTTTCCATGTTTAAGCAAAGACTTAGAAGTCATTTATGCAACCAGTAAATTATTTTGTTTACTTTAATGACTCACAGCTATCTATTCTGAGAAACTAACAGGCTTCGCCAAAATTTTGCACAAAATCAATCCTTGGTAAAAACTCAGCTGGACTTCGGTTACCTTATGCCAGAACTTGTCTCAGAACTACAGCCCAAAATAACAATTTTTTTCCTATGTATTTTCTGTGCTTGTAGAATTTATATGCTTGTTTGATTGTATTTAGAGTTACCATGAAATTCTTAAAGCATTTAGCATGTTTTAACATCCCACCCCCAAAGAAGTCACATTAGGTCCTGAAAAGTTTTATTTTACTTTATTTTTGAGTATGCAAAGTTACCCAAAACCGTAAATCCCTTTTAAAGCAAGACAATTCCTATTTGCATTGCTATAGCACTCCAAGGTTTTAAACAGATTGTCTGAAAACTGTTAGGCATTAGCTGTGTACACACAATTACGATCTTAAGTGCTATCTCATTAAGTGTTATATGCACATTAAAAGAAATTAAAAGTTTTGCATACAGTCCCAAGAAATTTGACTGGTAAACCAAAAACCTCAACTGTTCACATTTGCAACTGCCTGTCCATGCCTTTTCAGAACCACCTCAACATCATCTGACAACTTGCTGGAAAACATATCCTTATGAATGATACCCAAACATTAGATCTCTGTTACTCTATGAACAGAAACAGCACATGTAAGGAATTACAGGGTTAACAGGATAGAGGGGCAAATTTTACTGAAAAGTGAAGCTGCCATGACCTTCAATACACATCCACGGTCCTGGTCCCAGCCTATTTACAGCCTCAGGAAGGACAGAAGCAGCAAGGTGGTTTTCTCAGAACACCTACATTTTCACAAAGTACCTTTGAGGGCTCTCTGCACTCTTTCTTCCTTTCTTTTAATTTTTTTTACCATGGTCTGAAGAAAGAAGTCTTTGAACAAGAAATACTGCCAGTAGCATCTCTAAATACTGTTTTATAAAATATTAATATTGAAAAGCAAAAGCTTTATCAGCAACTGGTACTGATTTCTGTGTCAGCTACTGAAGCAGCTGCTCATGGTCACAGGCAAGACACAGTACTGTGAGTACTTTCAGCTGCAATCCCTTTCCTGCATCCATTCTGTGCATGTAAAAAACAGTTTACTTTCCACATCTGAAAAAAAAAAATTATCACGTTTCAGGAACTAGCTACTGTAAGTTAAACTAAACCCCGAATTTTTAAAACAACTTGATAACTATCCAGTAGCTCCCATGTTAGTCCTACAGGCCCACAAAGCATGGTAAACAGTACACACTAACTCCGATGATGGCAAACACAACCTGGCAGGCAGAAGTGTGGAAACATTACACCTGCTACAAGCCTTAATGTAGCAGCTTTGCATTCAAAGAGCACAAAGAAAAAGCCAGCACAAGGGCAATTCCAAAAAGAGAGGACTGACCAGGGTGTGAACTTTCTTTATTACATCTTTAAATCAATTAACTGCATAAATGGTGTGTATTAAGGAAAAGCTACACTGAAACTTTTCCTCTTCCCTCCAAAGATTATCATCACTGCTAGAATGCAGGTTTGTGTGCCCTTTTTTTTGTATAAAACTCACTTCCTTACTACACAGTGGCTTTCTCTGCTCACATCTCCCTCCTGTACTTTGAAAGGGTATGTCTCTACAGGCATTGTGATATACAAGGTAACCATCAGAGATACCTAGAATTATGCAAAACAAATAAATTTAAAACCCTTCATGTCCTCCTGGATTCACACACCCCAAAGGCATCTAACTGCAACAGTAATACTAGATTAGTTTAGACTTAATTAGCTGCACATAAGCCAACCTGCATTCATATTTTGTTTGTAGTTTATATCCACTGAAAATTTAAAAATTCCACTTTCTGTTGAAAAACCACCACCCAAAGCAAGCACAGAAGACATCTAGAGAAAGGTGCAAAGCAGCAGCAGCTCAAAAATACAGCTAAGTCTCCCGGTCCTCTGGAGGCTGAGCTTTCATTTCCCACAGAATGAATATAAACCCTCTACACTTACAGAAGGGAGGCTTTCCAACTATAGTCCAAATTCAAAAGGCACACAGGACGACTGAAGTCAATCTAAAAACAACTTTTGGGTAAGTGTAGGCCCTGCTACTGTTTCCGTCAACAAACTCTGATACTTTACTTTTTGAAATTGTATCCCTTCTGTGATCCTGTGTTAATTTCTATGTGCCAGGGTTTAACACCAGCTGGCAACTAAGCTCCACACAGCTGCTCGCTCATTACCCCCACAGGGGGATGAGGAAGAGAATGAGAAGAGTGAAAGTGGAAAACTCACGGGTTGAGATAAACACAGTTTAATGGCCAAAACAAAAGCCACATACACAAGCAAAGCATACCAAGGAATTCATGCACCACTGCCCAGGGACAGGCAGGTGTTCAGCCATCGCCAGGAGAGCAGGGACCCTTCCCACGGAACGGTTACTTGGGAAGACAAACACCACTGCCCAGTGGTGGTGTACCCTACTGCCTCCTTCTTGGTCCCACTTTATACACTGAGCATAATGGTATGGAACACTCCTTTGGTCAGCTGGGATTAGCTGTCCTGCCTAGATAACCTCTAAGATTCTTGTGCATCTCCACCCTCCTCACTCGTGGGGTGTGTGAGAAGCAGAAGATGCCTTGACTCTGTGCAAGGACTGCTCAGCAATAACCAACACTATCCCTACATTACCAATACCATTTCCAGCACAACCTCAAAATATCCTATAATAGCTACTATAAGGAAAATAAAACTCTGCCCTAGTGAATAGTAGCACACTGTGGTAGCACTACAGAAGAAAGCAAGCTTTTCCATCTGGGATGGGAAGGAATTTGTCCTTTAATTTGTAGGTTTCCTGCTTTGGTCCCGCAACTGTGACCAAACAATTTAAAAGTTTATTCACCTTTCCATTGTAATAGTAAGAGCGTTTTTAAATAATAAAAAGTTCTGTAGCCAAGGCTATTAGTATAACTGGGCTACAAAGAAGGCAATCCCCAAGTTCCCTCTTAGGCATTCTCCACTGGGAGATTAGAGACCATGCAGAACCTGCCATTATCAGGTACTTTTGCTTACCAGGTTAGCAATAGCTCAAGCTGAAAATACATCCAATATATACTGCAGTTTCCTATTTACATCCTCCTGTAATTCTGATGACCATCACCTACATTTGTAAACATAACCTTGGGCCAAGCAATCTTCAGACTTCCTGAAATTCTACCTTCAAAGGTTTTGAAGTGAAAAGACCAAGGGGAAAAGTTATTTAACACTTTTCAGCTATGTTATTAATACCTGTGGCAGTATAGTTCCTTCAGGAATACACATCTAAGTTGTCTTTATCAAACAGATGAAACTGAACAGACCATGCAACATCAGTACTGCATGTAGGATTCCACATTCAACTACAACTGGGTTTGACCCCTTCTTCCACCTTCTGCAAGGTACCCTCAGGAATTTAATTCAAAAGCATTTCTAAGTTAGATTTTGTATAAAGATAACTCAGTTCCATTTTATTAACACCTAAGACATAGAAAACTTTTGCCTTCAGACTCATCTGAAATGGTATTCCAATAACATTTACATTTTAAGGGGTTCACAATTTTTTAATTCCAAACTTCATCATTTTTGCTCCCTTACTTGCCTACTTTGAGACCACCAACTGGCTAAAAATCTAAACATCTTAATACCCAGTTTCTGGCTAAAAGACTTTCTTTTGTTTTTATGCTTGTGTTTGTTAAATTACACTCTTCAATCTGGCACACAAAACAACCTCAAGTGTACCAACAAGAGGCTTGCTTTTCTTCACTCCCTCTCCAAGTAGTCCATTGACTCCCACAGACCAAAGTGAAATCACTACTACAAATCCAACCAAGCCAATTATCCATAAACTGTGTTACTCCTTACATATCTATCACTAGTCGAAGAATGCCACATCTTCCAAGTGACACCTTTTCCCTTCATTTAGCTTAAATTTTTCTTTTCCAAAGAAATGAGTTTTTGTTCTTCCCAATTCCCTCAAAACTCAATTCTTTAAATCCATCTAGATGTCTTAAAAGCATCACACATTTGTTGCTTGCCATGCACTCTTTATAATAAAAATGATGTCCTTCAAGTCTCACCTTGAAGTACACTACTAGGTTTTCATTAGGCGGTAAAGTGCCTTATTTGTATCCAGCTTTCTACAATCCTGCTCACCACTTGCTGATTTCCACAATGCCTTCTTTATCTCAGTTTCTCCATATGGTTAGAAGATTTCCAAACATGGTACCCGCTGGTTTTTGTCACACGTATATACAGTTGTTCAAATGGGATTGCATTTTCCAACTCCAAATTTGATCTTTTACTGCACTGCAACTAGAATGAAGCAGGTGACACATGTAACCACAAGGTAAGCAGTGGTGCAATTCACAGACCATGATTCCATGGGCATGTCAACTTTTACATTCTTTGGGGAAATGCATTGTTTTTAAGCAGATTAAATAAACTCCAGTATGAAAAGCACATGCTTCATTGCTATGATACTATGTTTACTCAAATGGCTGTATACATGCATATTTTTATCCATAACTTATTACCAAAGTCATCCTACATAAATGTGTATAATGTTTGCAGCGAGGCACAGGATAATTATTAGTTGTCTTGATGCTAATTGCTCAGGGAAAATGTTTAATTGCATATTAAATTGATCATATGCATATTTTATCTAGTTTACTCTTTGGGGCAAATTTACTGTCAGCACAATCTAGATTTGTATAACAGTATACTAAATACAGAAGCAGGGATTTTTGAAACTGAGCTAGTGTTTAAAATGCAATTCTAAATAAAACAAGCAGGGCCCTGTTCTACTCCAAGATGAAGTAGGTGAATTTCTGCACAAAGTCAAGACATATCCTGCCTAGCTGCCTCATATAGGATAAAATATTAGGGAAGGGAAAAATATTAGGACCAAAGCAAATTATGGCAAATCTATTATGGCCACAAATTACAGAACCTGATATGGGATTAGAAGACAACTATTTCTTTGGATTTCTTCCACTGATATGATTAGGAAATAGAAGCTTTAAATAGAGAGCACTTATGTTTCGTTTTTGTTGTGTACATTTTGGGTTTTGTTTAAAAAGTATTAGTTTTAACTCATGTATATAACTTGACATCCTTTCTGCTCAATTATTTCAAGAGAAAATTAAGTATAAATTATATCACCGTAAATAACACAGCCACTTCTCTTACCCAAGTAGTTAGAAAAAATGACACGGCTAAGCTCATATTCCTACAGGCAACAAGTGGCAGCAGCTAGGCCATTGACGTTTTTGTTTTTTAGTCACTGGTTTCCATCTAGTAAAAAACACCAGCACCGAGATACTTCTCTACCAGGTGAGCTACAGAGTAATACAAGTAACGAAAATCTACTTATTTATCTATTTCTTCATTTAAAAATGAAGTAATTCCTGGTCTCCCTTCTGAACCGAGAGAATGCTGGACCAAACAGCTGATTAAATGCTAACAGCTTCATTTTTTTTTTTACCCTGACAGGAACTGAACTTTATTCTTGAGACAAGAAAAGCAGTTTATTCAACAGCCAAGACACTGAAATCACTCGCAGGCATTTACCTTTACAAGCCATTGCTCAAGACACAAAGCCATTGCAAATCTGCCAGCTCAGTAAAGTACACACAGCGCATTTTATACAAGACTTGGGAGAGTAGCAGTTTTTTGCTTGATCATGTGCTGAAATCCATGGCAGAGGATAATAAAGGTGAATAGGCACAGTAGCCCTACACCCCAAGGAGTTACCTAAGAGGCTGGCACTTTCAGCAAATGAAACAGATTGCTTTGCCAGTCTCTGCTTCTTTGTGTGTATAGATCATGTTCAATAGTGACATACTGTCAAGAAATCATAACGGCCCAAATCAAAAAGCAATTTCATAATTAAAAACCGAGATCACTGTAGGTCATTTTACAAATAAAGTAAAATAATCTCCCTTAGAATATAATAAAGCACTGCTAACTAGCCATATGATGTAAACCAGAGCTCAAACAGCTCAGAACAAAGCCAGTAAACATTTCACAGAAGACCAGTTTTTCTTAGAAAGTAGGTCTACTATATAAAATTAAATGAAAGTCTCTTGAAGGAAAGAGGCTTAAAATTTGCCTTAAGTACTACATTTAAGCTGGGGGACTGTGAGGGAGGAGGGGGAATTAAAAAAAATTATTGCAGCAATTTGTATTGCATGGCTTTTAGAAACAAATCCAATGAGGCTCTCAAGCATTGGTCTCAATTTATCTTCCACACTATTTCCAAGTATTAAAGTCTATGAAGCCCATGAGGCCATTCTCTGTCTTACCAATGATATTAAACTGCCGTGCTACTCAAGGAAAACATATGAATTCCAGCATCAGCATTTGCACAAAAGCGCACAAAAAAGGACAGGAGAAGGGTCATAACAAAGTTCATTAAGTCAGCAGCTTGTTGACTGTAATTTTGTGAAGGATTTTTAAACAGTGCTTCAAAGGTAGTTATGCTCTGCTTCAAAAACAGCAACTGGACTGTTGATAGCCTACAGAAGGTGATAAGCAACTTCAACAAAAAGGCAAAACCAAAGGAAAGAATGAATTAAGAAATCATCACTTAGCAAATCCATCTAACAGCCCTCTTGAACCATACCCAAGTTTGAAATTAAAGTCTTCTAGAGTCAACCTCCTCTGACAGGAAGCAGTTCCTGTTTGCTTCCATCCAGTAAAAGAACTAATCCATGAAATAACCTGTACCTACAGCATCACGCACAGTTAAGGGCCCTGGCCATTAAAATAAAACTCTCACTAGTAATACTCAAACTACTTCCACTGCAAGTTTTCTTGTGCAGTGGAACTGTGAAAACAATTTCTGATGTAACTCCAAATGAGTGCAGAGCATGGTTGGCACAAGACACAGCGATAAACTCATTAAAACATACTGCAGGAATCCACTTCATGACAAAATTTTCTGCACAAAGATTTTCCCCTTGCCTCTTCCTTCACATACAGGAGAAAACGCAGTATCTCAATGGAAACGGCGAAGCAGCATGACAAGAGTCACCCTGTATAAATCACTGGAAAGTCCTTAGGACTGGATTAGCCTGTAAGACCAAGAGACAAGTAAAGAACTCACTTTTATATTTCACTTTTTCACTTTGTGCATGGCTATTCAGCTGTTTTAGCACCAACAGAAAAATACAACAAAAATCTGATCCTTGCAATGAAGCCTGCAATTCTGATCCCTACAGACTACATATTTCAGGCTCCCATATAGGCTAGTATGAGAAAAGTACCTCCCTTAACCAGTCCAAAGTACCAAGTAGAGAGTGGATCCTGAGACACAACCAGGAGATTGACTATACCACTGTTTCCTAACAGTCTGAATAAAATTATTATTTACAACTCTTCTCTGTCGGTGCCTTAACTTTCCAGTATCTAAAATACTTACAACTATGCATTTACACTCACACCATAAGAATGCTGTCAACTCAGTGAAAACAAAAAATTATACATGGTGTCTTTTAATTGCAAAGCTAATTTAAATGAGTAATTACATTTAGGATGGGCACAGTATCTCCTTCAAATTTGCAAAAAGCAAGGATTTGTGAAATAGCACTTCAGTGACGCAAATCAGAAGTTTCAAAGAGGACAGAAAAACTTTTGAAAACTACTTGTCTAAAACATGATCACTTCATTAACAGGCTATTAAGACCTCTCTAGAGCTCAACCCACAGAAGTGGTCTTTTCTCTCTCTCTCTACTTAGATGCTTACAATAAAACCTGGAAGTCTTCATTACTAGCAAGAAGTCTTAATAAACAAGTCAACATCCGAAAGGTGCAACACGTATACCTTTGAATTTTCAGATTATAACCTAATTTCACTGGGATGCCTTTTTTTTTTTGTTAAGGGGAAACAAAGGAAAAGCCTTGCAGCATAAATAATAGAGAAAGCTCCCTCCAGACTTCACATTCTGCTTGAGATCTTGACTTCACTGCCATGAGAGCTGTGCCATTCATGTCCATACAGTTCAGAAATAACATATCATTACCCCATTTTTTAACTTCTGGCAAATTTTATTTTGAGTATTCTATTTAAAGAGTGCTCAGCTTTAAGCAAACAACTATAAACTTTACAATTTGGGAAAAAAGGAATACCTGAAGCCCAAGCTCGTTTCCTCAAAAAAAAAAAAGCCCAGGTTCACATTAAGTGACCAATAAAAAAAATGCATTTTTTGTTCCAAATGTAAACAGGTAATCTATAGAATAGTTAATACAAAGCACTCCAAAGTTACTTGATCTGACCAGAGTGCCTTCTACCCCTGCAAAATAAATAAATAAATATGATCTAGTTATTCCATGCACACCAAAATAGTTTCATGATAGGCTAATTAATCATGAACATAACTTTTCAGACATTACATAATTTTACAGACTTGCTTGTAGCTCCTGCCAAAGAAAACAACAGTTTGAATGAGAAATAAATCTACCCTTGAAGAGAGATGACAGTGAAAAACACGACGATAGTAAGAAAAAGAAGGGGGAAAGGAAGGGGAAAGTATTAATATGGCACACCCCCCCCTTATAACTTTATACTCAAAACATAGAAAAGCTTAAAAGCCAAAATACATGAATCAAGTGACTGAAACTAACGTCTCACTCTAATCTTTCCTACTACTTTAAAATTGAGCACTATTTCTGGAAATTATGTTTGATAGAGTTGAGAAACAAATCTAAATCTCACAACTTAATCTGTGGCACTTATCTGGGATCAGGAAATGTCCTTGTAATTGCTGTGGGTTTATTTCTTGTTTGGGACACATCTAGTAGCACTCAGACCAAGCACAGATCATTATTGTATTTCAAAACGGTCTCAGATCTACATCTTCAACCTGCCAATAATATTCGATTAATTAAAGCTATATATTAAAGAAAGTCAGATATAAAGAAAGGAAAAAAATAAATTTCTCTTGGTAATGTACTTTTAATCCCCCTTGTAGGCCCCTCTAAAAACAAATTCAAACTCCAAATGGCCAAGACACTCTAACTGACACAGTAAGACTATGCAAGCAGACTGAAGCGTTGATTTGGGAAGTCAGAGATTTCTACTGTTAGGAAAAAAGGCTCTCAAAAAAGTCCCTCCAAATCCTGCATCAGTAACAGCCCACACAATCTGCAGATTTATATTCCTTTTAATTGTATCATTGCAATTCAATGATTTAGTATACATATGAGAGCAATTATAAGTTTGACAGTTATTCACTGAAGTAAAGTTTATTGTTCAAAGAGTGCTGGAAAAGACCAGTGAGAATTAATAACTTGGTTACATATCATACCCCTTCCCACATTAAAAATAAGGTGAAGAACATCTCCATATCAGAAGCCACCTGGAGAGAAAACAGCAGCTGTAAGCAAAAGCTGCTGTTAATATTGTGATTCTGTGAGTGTTTCCTAACATCATCTCTCTCCCAGAAGCTCAGGAGAAAGAAGTAGCACTGTAACATCCCCAAAACATCAACTTTAATTATGAGATCTTTCATGCACTGACACCATTCTCCCTCACAATAACTACAGATAATACCCACAGGTATAGAATGAATTAAAGTATTTTTCACCTTTTTTGCATCTTATCTTCTTCAGGAGGAAGGACATGACAAAAGTATTTTTCTACATTTAAAGACTTCTGTTTCCTGGAAGAAAGTGATGTTCCTCTGCCCATAATCATAGTTAATCATGCAGTACAGTCACTACTCCAGCACTGCTTTCTAGGAAAAATCAACACTTTCACTAAGACGCCCGCCCTACTCATATGAATGTGCAGAATCATAGAATGATTTGGGTTGGAAGGGACCTTAAAGATCATCGAGTTCCAAGCCCCTGCCACCCGGGCATGGTGGTGGGGGGTGTGTGTGTTTCACTAGACCACCTTGCTCAAAGCCCCATCCAACCTGGTCTTGAAAACTCACAGGGATTGGACATCCCCAGCTCCGGGCAACCTGTTACAATTCTTCACCACCTTTACAGTAAAGAATTTCTTCCTAATATCTAATCTAACCTTACTCTAACCATTTCAATTGAACTTGCTCTTAAACCTTTTAATTCAAAGTCATTACCCCTTGTTCTATCACTACACATCCTTGTAAAAAGTCCCTCTCTGGCCTTCCTGTATGCCCTTTCAGATACTGGAAGGTGCTACACATTCTCCCCGGAGCTTTCTCTTCTGCAAGCCCAACTCTCTCATCCTGTCTTCATAGGAGAGATGCTCCAGCCTGCTGAGCATCTTCATAGTTTGCTGACCAGCATCCTCTAGAGGATCTGCAGTGCTTGGAGGAGAAAGGTGGAATGAAAGTATAATGGAATGCTGAAGTCATCAGCTGAGGGAAAAGGTATTCCCCATACAAACCTATACACACTCCTGGAAACCAGTATCTCTTAAGATGAATGACTATTCCCCAGAACACCTCTGGTGCATCTTCTCTGAAAACACCATAAAAGGAGATAAATTCAGTGTAAAAACATAAATTGATGTCAAGTCAGACAACAGGGAAACACAGCAAATCAATATCAGAGTCCTGGATACTGCCAAGGATGGAGGTTCAATAATCTCTGGGCAGCCTCTCAATTTTCTCAAGAATAAATCTTTCTATCAACCATCACAAGCACATTCTCTAAAAGCTTAAAAACTCTGAAGCCGAATGGAAGAAAAAGTCACAACCTACCATCGCAGACAAATCGCAATGGTACCACCTGACAGAGTTGCATAAGATGTCAGAGCCATGTTGCAATTTTTGTTTATATAGGGGCATAAATTTATTACTACACTAGTTAATCCCACATTCCCCCACTTGAAATTTATTTCCACTACAATTCTGAACAATGTACTGGGGCATTTTTACAGCTTTCATAAGTCACGTTTAATTGAAAACATCTACACTAAGCTACAAACAGCTGCTAGAATAATAATTTGATTAAGAGCTTCAGTTTCTGTTTTGGACCTGTAATTTGCCTCCTTTCACACTGTCTTTGGATAGCTGATTAAAGCATCACTGTTTAGAAAAGAACTCAAAAGTCAAGGACTGTTCTTTGCTCTTCCCACAATACTTACATACCACTGAAGAGAGCCCAGCACTTAGGAGCTCTGACCCTGTCCCTTGGAACTGAGGCTGAATATGCAGCTGGCATTCAGTTCTGCTCAGAGTTATTGTGTCACGGTCAGCGTGGACACGTACCCCCAAAAGATATGATGAAAAAAGGGAGAGAAGCCTACCGCACACTTTTCATCAAAAGGTGTCAGTTCAGGGAAAGTAACATAACAAATAAATATTAATTCATTCTCAGCAGTGGTTACACCAAGAACTTTTCAGCTTAAAGACTAAGTTTACAGAGACACGGAAACTTCTTCCTGCCCCAAACTCCCAAGTACACTGGAGACAAAAGTGAGAGGACTGTGCAGTAACGGTTGAAGTGAAGAGTTTCTGGGACACCTGCAATATAAAGCAATTTAGAAGTGACTGTCAGTCTTAATTCCATGCTCTAATTTAGCAGAGTTAATCAACATGCACTCATCTATACTTGATCTGCTCAGAGATTAAAGCAAGAATAATGTCTCTGAAAGAACTTCACTATTTGCCCTAGACATCATGTTAGTAGTTTAAAGTAATTCTAAAGCAATTCTACTCCCAAGACAACACACCCACCAACTGATACACTACTCAGTTTTAGACTACACCATGTTTTACCTCAAAAAAATTTAACAACCTTTTAAACCGACCCTTGCACTCATTCAGCTTTATCAGGAGGCATTTAGGGAGATGCCTTCATATTATTTCAGTTTGAAAAGTGATCATCTGGCAACCAAACCCTTTAACGTACCTGTAATGCCTGTTAGGTATGCATGAAAACTGTACAGACTGTGTAGTACAAAGAAAAATTGATAAAAATATTCGGTCATATGATTGAGGGTCAGGGAGGACACAAGAAATACCAAATTTCTATTTTGACCACGCAGAGAGAAGGGGAGTTTTCCGGTGTCCTGAAAATATGGTTCCAGGCCCAAAAACCATACAGCATTTGTCTCCTAAGACAAATCTCTGCATACCTAGTTTATGTGGACAGAAGGACTCAAGTTAGGCTTACGCTACTTGAGCAAGTGAAGTAACTAATGCTAGAAAGAGCATTTCTGCTTAACAATAAACGTGTACAATAGTCTTAAGCCCATTAAACATGTTTTTGAAAACACATTTATCCTTGAAACCATCTTTTTAAAATAGCATGCAGCTCTAATATACACTTCCCCACTGCATGAAAGGACCTTCTCAAAAATTCAGATTATAAAAAAGGGTTTGCCTATGCATTTACATTATGATGGATGTGTAATTTACGTTGGAGGTTTAAGCGCATCTCTATTTCATTCTAAATACTCTACCCATCTCCACTCTTGGAAGGAAAACCATAAGAAAGAGTTTAAAGAACTGAAGTATTTTGCATAGTTTTTTGCTTTCTGAACAGTTTTTAAGCCTAATTCCCAGTAGTTCTTCAGTTGTAGCTCTGCAAAAGGAACAGCATGGCAGAGCTGCAAACTCTTACAACTGCCATCTAAGCACCAATAATCTAACCACAAATCAAAAGTTACAATACTTAATGATGCTAGAAATAAAACAATTTAATAACTTCTGTGAATGTCCAGGCTTAACTTATACCCAATTGATCTAATGTAATGGTTCCCTAAATTCCTCAACTGCATACAACAAATTGTGTTGGAGCAACAAAATATAAAACTTGGGCAAGAGAACAGGTTTATATCCAGATTAGCATGGAGGCAGGACAAAGGGAAAATATGTATTTCACATAGGTGCATACACTTGAATTCTGCATGTAAGGCAAAGGAGGTAACTGACGCAACCAGGTTCTGTTGCAATATCACCACGATTTTGATACTGAGGACAACTACAGGCAAGCACTTAAACTGATTTGCCACTTCTAGTTTCTCAATTAAGTACATAATCATCTGATCACAAGAAGTGTATAAAGCAAGATTGAAGGGTAAACATAAGACAAGATCATTCATGCTTTAGTAGTAAATTCAAGGGTAATGGTGGGGGGGCAGGAGGAGTTTCCCTGTCAACACTAACCTTCCTGAAAGACTACTAGATATCATAGTTAAGATAGAAGAGCATAGAGAAATACACCAAGAGGAAACAGTGAAATAATGTTTTGTAGAACAGGAATAATGGTGAAACCACTTTTGCCTCCAGAAGCTTAGTATCATGATCTCTAATTAACATGACCTGCCCAAAGTAAGTTATAATGCTGAAAATCCAAGACTGCAATGTTCTTGTAGGGCAGAGTTTGGACTCGTTATATCCTGAAGCAACTCCTATATCCACATCAACGACAACAGTCTACAGAGAAGGAAGATGAATTTTGGCATTTCTTTAAGTCTGACCTGCAGACTGCTCTGCCCATATGATTTCTTAAACTAAGTTATAGTAGCCGCGTATATCTGAAGAAGGCTCTGTGGACCACAGTGAAGAAAGAAATTGAGATCTCCACACAGGATCTTTGCATGATGTCTTCCTCAAAGTGTGTGCCTTCATATCTTTACAGAATAAAAAATAAGTACACAGTACAAGAAAAAAGTGTGCCCCTTAACCGTGCTCCCTAGTACCACAACCCTAAAACCTGGTGAGAAGTAGTGGTAACAAGGACTCACGAGCACACTGCTGCAAACACAACCTCTTGAGATGCTGTCACCCCTCAAATCTAAGTCATGATGGATCCCACGTTGAGCAGGCACCAGAACGCTCGTAGCCAGGAACACAGAGGTGCTGCCATTCTCCACTACTGATGCCAAAACATCAGCTAAGCAATATACAGTGGCATTNAGAAAACATTAATGCCAGCAGTGCCATCTCATTCATCCATGACAGCCTCATAATATCTGAGAATTAGGAGATCCAACTTAAAGCTAATACTCTACCCCACAATCACCCAAGAGTCTCCATTTCAGGAAGGAAAAGAAAAAAGGAAGAAATTTTCCAAAGAAA
>WEIT01040740.1:49962-90417 GCA_013389985.1 Dryoscopus gambensis | reverse complement strand
CATGATTATTGTTGTTTATTGAAACTTTCAAAAAGACAAACAGTCATCATGAATTTTTGTCATGTACATGTAAAAACTGCAAATTTTCCCAGCGCTGAATATCATACCAGTAACATCTGCCATGACTACCATGCTGTTCTTTTCTGGAAAGATAAGTTGTCATGCAGAAAGATGGAATATCTTTGTAGACTGCATAAAGACAGGACATGCTTATGCTAATGCAATACTCAATCCTTTTTCTTTGAAAATTGTTAGGGAAGTAAAGATGTAAATAGTAGCAAGAAACTCTATAATCTTTTCNAGATTTGCCACCAACCTAAAGAACAATGGTTAAACAAAAGTGTATAGTCAACAGCTAAAAAATGCCAGGCTTTTACAATATAATTTTGAAAGGTTGTGAGGTATTTGTGAAATGTTGTTTAAAATGTATATGTTGCTCAGCAGACTGCAGAGTAAGAAGAGGACATAAATAGTTTAAAAGAAGACTTCTGGTCGTCTAAAAGGTGACACAGAAGTCTTTTATTTATTTCTCAAAAAGAAAGCTTTGTAACTATGACAAATGCCAGATGAGACAGCACGATTCAAGGAGTAAAGAGTCTGAGAGGACAGGAAAAATTAATCTAGGCTTTTTACAGCACTAGAGCCCTCTTTCTGCACTGACTGGAAAGATACTCAGGCTTGTAAACCAAATTGCAGTTTTTTACATGGCATTCACGTTCACCAAAGCAGTAGAGAACTAGGTCCTTGCTAATAACCCTAGAGTTTACTGCAACTTTTTCAAAGAATAAAAGATTTTGCAGTAAGTTAGCAAAGGTGTTTTAGTTCATTATGCTGCTGCTGAGTGGTCTTTCTTGCCCCCTCTGCACTGACTCTTCCAGCTTCCACCTGGCAGGCCACTGTCTAACCAAGGAAGAGCACTGAAAAATCCACATATTCGTCTTCTCCCTAGGAAGTGTACATCAGAACACAAGGAGATCAACTTCAGTAATGAGCATAATGACCCCATTACTCCTCATCCTCCCTTCAAAGTCTGTCACATTTTAGGTTACTTATAACTATGTTTATGCCACTCAAACTTTGCACTGTAAATAGACTGAAAGCACTGAGTTATTTCACATAAATCTCTTCATTTTATCATCATCATATGTCATATTAAAATTTATGAGTGGAGCCAAGCCGAATGAACAGACTCTTCATAGAAATATATTAATTTATGTGAGGGAAAGAAATGGCATCAGATTATCATTAATATATTACATTTATGTACTGGTAGTGCCTCAAACATGAACAAACTGAGTTCCGCTATAAAAAAACCTGTATAAACTCCCAGTATCTGAGAGCCACAATCACTTTTCAGTAGCCAGCTCTTTCACTGTCATAAATAAGGTGAAAATAAAGTTGCAACACCCCCCCGACTTTGGAAGCAAATGAATCCAAGGATAACATAAGAAACATGAGAAGCTTAGTATTGTGCTTATTCAACCTGATCTCAGGAAAAGAGTGTTTTGAGATACTGATAAACTATTCACATTGTACAATTACAGTGTTTGATTTCCCAGAGGAATAAAGGTTTATGATGATCTGTTGTGTGTACCTTAATCCATATAGAGACTGTTTCTACAGGAGATCATAAGTTCTGCATAAACTTTGTTATAGTTGCACCTGAAGCTCTTTAAAATCCTTTATGCTTGAAAGATTAATTAAGTTGGATGGCCCTGGAAATGTGATTCTTTTTAAATCCTTCCCTAAGGCCTCTAACTCTTCTTAAACCAAGACTTTTTTCCATTATTTTCAAGCTGCTCAGACTTCATTTTCCCACTTATCACTTCAGTCTAAAGAAATATCATATATTTTTGTTTTGTTCTTCTCCATTCAGAGATAGGTAGAGAGCCCTTGGCACTTACAGGATCATTATGCTTCCTTTGGCTTGGAGAGAGAATTCATGAAAACCTTTAATTTCTGCCTTGTAAGATAGGAAACAATGTTCTTCACCACCAAGATTTAATTTGCAATATTGTGGTCATCCTTAACAGCACAAACTTTTTCACCACGACTGACAACTTGGGGTACTTCCAGACTGCCGCTCAAAGGTCTCCAGCTCTCTTTTTCTCACAGACGCAACTCCACCTCAGAAAAGAGACCTGCTAAATCCAATATCTTGTTTCCCTAGTTTTGAGTTCCACTTGTCTCTATATTTTCTTCACCAAAGTGTGTGCAAGGCACTGATTGCTGCTAAATCCTTTTCATAGTACTTAGTTGGTGTCACAAATCTTTAAAAAAATCAACAGCAAAGAAAGCATCTGGAGCATACCTATAAATTAGGTGATTTCCATTTTCACAATGTCATAGGAAAGAGTTATTTAATGAGTGAGGTACTGCACTCACTTAGGAGTTAATCCTCTGAAGTCTGGTAAAAGAGTGAAGGCTTCTCCCTTTCCACTCCACACCTATCTTTCTGAAGTGCTTGTCTTCATGATTTTCCTTAGAATTTTATACATGTCTATGTGTACATATATGCATATGTGTATGTATATATAAAAAAAATCTTCTTCTCTACATTTTCAAGCATGCAATCTTGCTTTGTCTCAATAACTCCAAACTTCTATTGTATGCAACATGAAACAAGATATCTGGCATTAGGCCTGTGCCACCACAAAATGTCACACTGCATAAGACATGGTGGTAATGTTAATAGCTGGAGATATCAGAGCAATAAAGGCTCTGGACCAGTTCACACCAACATAAATTACTGGCTGCACTTATTAAAATGTTAATTTGTTGTTTAATGATAGCTTTAAATGATAATTTATCTACTTTAACATCTTATTAAAAATTGAGAGATACATGCATGTCCATTAATTTATGCATTACCAGAGATAAAATGTAAGGAGATGAATTCAGGTAAATGTATGTGGGTATAGACCTTAATCATACTAATATCTCTCTATCCAGGATCATTCCTCCAAAAGCTGAGAGTCTGAAATAGGAATTAATTCAAAGATTGAAGGGTACTATTCCTTATTAAATGTCTTCATCAAACTACTTCTGATGCCTTTAAACTGAATGAAGTCAAATCAGTCTCCTGGAGGACTTGAAAGTACTTCTTTCAAAGACAGTAGAGATGTAACACTGATGCAAAGAGGAGGAATTCCCTCTGGGAAGTATCTGGCAGATAGACCTATCTGATGTGGTGAGTCCCCATCTGTTAAACTGGTAATGGTGAAGAGGTAGTCAGGAAATTGTGGTGAATCCATTGGCAAGTTACCCAGGAGAGTCCAAAGTCCTGCGATTAATGGTGCTGAATGCATTTTTGCAAAAGTTGGGAGAAAGGAAGAGAATTGCGAGATGGCACAATTTGCCGTGGACTTGACATTCATAAAGAGGAACAGAACAAGAATAAAAATGGAAAAACTGTCAGCTTCAGCCCAGGTGGGTGAGGAAATGCAATTGAAGTTCAACAATGGAAATTAATATATGTAAGCATAACTAATGTCCCCTGCTCCAGCACCTGCTTGTGAACTCAAGAATATTGAGAAATGAAGGAGTTCAGAGTCAGCAGGAAGCAGGTGATGGCAAGTGATCAGCAGCAAGGTGATGTTCTGGTAGCCCAGAGAAATTAGGTTTGCATCACCAAAATAAATAATCCCAGAGCGGCAGTCATCTTGCCCTTGCTCCCTAACATAAAAGACACCAAGCTGTGAAAGACAGCACCGCAGCAAACAGTTTGAGAAGAACTTTGCTACTGGTTTTCCTAGGATATCCTTAATTTTTGCACGGTTGCACCAGGGCTCCAGCTCCCCATCCCAGCCCTGCAGGCAGAGCGGTGGCTGCCTGGCCCCTGCTGCTGTGTGCCCTGCCAGAGTGCTGGATGGCTGCTGGCCAAATCACTGTGGGCAGCTCATCAAGCAGAAGTGGTTATGGGGAGAGACATATTTTGCTCCGACACACAGGGATCACGCATTTTGCTCATTACAAGGCCACAGACACTGCCCCCTCCAAAAGCTGGTAAACTACGAGTGTAACTGATCCATCTTACATCCATCTTGCTATATGGAACTCCTCCCCTTTGTTGCTCAGGTCTGTTTCTTATACATACAAGCATATCTTGCTGACAGAAACACTTTTTGCAGAAAGTTCCTGAGGTAAAAGGAAATTGATGCAGATGGCAACAACATGGCCTTATTAAATTTTATAACCTGGAAAGGTATGAAGCAGCAGTAAATGTTTTCCCTGCCTGTGATTTGGGGCAGCTATGTTTTCTATATGTTTTCAGTTAATCTTGACCTGACAAACACTCAAGTATGGATCTCAAGGGATAAATCCTTCAAAAAAAAAGAAAGTTGGCTTTAAACTGTATAATGCAATTCATGAAACAGCATGAACTCTGTAATAAACTCTATCATGCAACTCAGGAGATTCATGACACTGTGAAACAAGGTTCAACATCTTCAACAACAGGGGAGAGTATCTGCAGTGACATAGTATTTTTTTTTGCATTTTAATATATAACTAACTGCTGAGTAAAAAAGATTAAATGTAATTTGACAAAGTAAAATATCGTAAGCACCAAACTCAATTTAATTTAATTTTTCTGTATTACCCTTTTGTCACTAGCATTTCAAGAAGCTGGGCTGCATGGTTCATGGATTTATTGTGAGTGAAGCTCCACAAACTTGTTTCAATTGATTTGAACACTTAATCTCCTGCTTTGTTTGCATCTGTGATAGAATTGCTTTTACCTGGTTACCTTTGACAATGGCAAAAAAAAAAAAAGGAAGCAAAGAAAATGGAGTTTAAGAGAAATCAAACACCAGACTGTGTTTTTGAAGTCTTGGTAATGAGTGGAACAAAAAGAACTCTGTTCATTTTTTGGAGGTCCTTTTTCTGGTAGAAGCAAGTCCTCCCCTTGAAGCTTCACTGCTTATATTAAAAAAGAAGGAATAAAGTAGATACTCTGTAAGCTACAAACAAATGTGAGATAGATTGTCTCAACTCGCTGAACTTCTGCCTATTTCCTGAAGGGAAAAGATTTTATCTATCTTCGTACATGTTTATCTTTGTATGTCTGTGGGTCAGAAATGCTGGATCTCTCAAAGATATAAAAGAATACATGGACATTTTTTTTCCTCTTGGTATCATCTGTGGAATCAACTTTGTTATGAAAAGTAATCCAGTAACAGCAATAGTCCATGACAGTTTTATAAATACTCAGTTTTTGATATTTACACAATATTTCTAGTTCTCTATATTTTACTCACCAGTCTGTGTTGTTTGGGGACCTTTGATCTTTCTGATGTTTAGCATCTACTTTTGCATTTGTACTTCTGTCTTAGTGCCACATGAGAGAATAAACAAACAAATAAATAAACAATGTTGTCTTTTGTCTAGTCATCTCAACAATGTGCTCTAAGATGAATGGTTTGAGTGAAATGAAACTATCTCATCAAACTTGTTTTTATACATCTTTCAGGTAATTAAAAAAGCTAAATATGAGCCCCAGTGCTCAAGGACTCTCTGATTTGTGACTCTGAGTTCATAAGACATAAATGATTTAATGTGAAATGTAAATACTGAGAACCAGAGGACTCACTTTAGCCATTAGAAAATGAACATTATTTGATACTATTCATGATGTAAAAGGCTTAACTTCTCATCCTGCTACTGCCAATATCTGTGGTACCTTCCGAAGAACATCTTTATAAGCAGAGTGAGACACCTGGAGAAATGTGAGGTGTTGCCCCAAATTGCAATGTTCTTTAATTCTTTTTCCTCTTCTGTTTCTGTCTTATTTATATTTATCAAGATATTCCCAACTCAGCTGTCTCTAATGACTATTACTGTGATAGAGTTATATAAAATACAGAGGCTGCTAACCATTTAGATCTTCGCTATTAAAGCCAAAATATAAAACCTCCCCTCCCCCCAACCCTCCCTAACTCCCAAACCAAAAAAAGCCCACAAAAACCAGGCAAAAGCAATTTGCTATATGCTTGAGTTTGGTATCCTAGTAAGATTGTTTTCTCTGTAAGGGAATTGTGCTTTCTTGAGGTAATTAGGTCCCAAGTTGATTTTCTCTGTTCTCTTTTACAGAATGTGTTGCATTATTACCACTTGGAAGACAGCAAAGCCCTATGCAAAAGACACATTTCTCTAGAAAATGAAAAGGCTTGTAATCTTTTGGATAGAGACAATGAAGAGAGCTTGCATTGGCATTACCAGAAATTGCATTATAGCATAGGAATTGATAGGGTATAACACCTCACCCCAGTTAGGAGGAACTCTGATTTTGCACCCTAATATTTTATTACAGAATAATGTGTTTCCATCAGAACAGGGAAGAATTAAGTAACACTGAAACAAAATGAGACACCTATTTAGGAAGGAGTTTCCACATCCTCTTTCAATGGGGATAGTTCTTCACAACCAACTTCAGTACACCACTGTGATTCTTTAGATCTCAGTGGGGCAGAGGCCTTGTCCATGAGGCCGTGATGTTTTCAGAGGAAGGAGAGAGGTGAGATATACCATTCTTCCTAGAATTCCTATTGATTAGCTTAAGGCAGCCCTAATCAGGATGTACATTGCACTTCAGGAGCACCGAACTCCTGAGGAGAGGAGGAGGCAGAGGAGCTCTCACATATGGTCTAAGTCATGCTGCTTTTCCAGCCTGGAGGTGCCTAGGTATGTGCTCTGGTGATGAACAGAGAGGGGGAACAACTGAATCAATGAAAATGAGGGTCATTTTTTTCTCTTTTGCTCAAAAAGTATTTTAAGACCAGAAAACAATTGGCAGTTCTAATGTGGATTCACGTCATACCTCTTTGTATTTTATTGTACTGATTCGAATTTTAAGACCAGAAAACAATTTACAGTTCTAATGTGGATTCACGTCATACCTCTTTGTATTTTATTGTACTGATTCGAATTTTAAGACCAGAAAACAATTTACAGTTCTAATGTGGATTCACGTCATACCCCTCTGTAGTTTATTGTAGTGATTAATCTCTGTAGTGACAAAAATCTGATGACTCCCATTATGTGAAAGAAGTAGAAGGGAAATCTTCCTGTGGGAACCTGGATGCCCCAACCATCCTGATCACAGCAGAGACTTAGAAAGGTGGGTCTCCTTAGAAAGGTGGACCTCCCAAGACACATGGGGACATGATAAGAACAGAATAGGATTAAAATAGAATTAGAATAATCAAATCATTTAGGTTGGAAAAGATGTCTAAGCCCATTGAGTCCAACCACTAACCCAGCACTGCCAAGTCCACCCCTAAACTGTGTCCCGAAGCACCATATCTACGTGTCTTTTAAATACTTCCAAGGCTGATGACTCAACCACTTCCCTGGGCAAGCCTTACTGTGAAGAAATTTTTCCTAATGCCAATCTAAACCTCCCCTTGTGCAACATGAGGCCATTTCTTCTGGTCTTACTACGTGCTACTTGGGAGAAGAGGCCAGCCTCCACCTTAACACAACCTTCTATCAGGTGGTTGTAGAGAGGTATCAGGTCACCCTTCAGCCTCCTTTTCTCCAGGCTAAACTCCTCCCAGCCCCCTCAGCTGCTCCTCATAAGACCTGTGCTTCAGACTGCATCAGGTCCATTGCCTTCTCTGGACATGCTCCAGTGTCTCAATGTCTTTTTCCAAAACTGGACACACCACTCGAGGTGCTGCCTCACCAGTGCTGAGTAAAGGGGGACAATCACTGCCCTGGTCCTGCTGGCCAGGATGCCATTGGCCTTCTTGGCCATCTGGGCACACACTGGCTCATATTCAGCTGCTGTTGATCAGCACCCCAAGGTCCTTTTACCCCAGGCAGGTTTCCAGCCACTCTGCCCAAAGGCTGCAGCACTGCAGGGGGTGTAGCACTTCGCTTTGTTGAACCTCATCTAATTGACCTCAGTTCATCAATCCAGCCTGTCCAGATCCCTCTGCAGATCCTTCCTACCCTCCAGCAGAGCAACACTCTTGCCGAACTTGGTGTCATCTGCAAAATGATTGAGATTGCACTTAATCACCTTGTGCAGGTCATTGATAAAGGTATTAAACAGGACTGGCCCCAATACTGACGCACCTGGGGACACTATTTGTGACTGGCCACCAGCTGGATGTAACTCCTTTCACCACCACTCTCTGGGCCCAGCCATCCAGCCAGTTTTTTACACAGTGAAGAATGTCCAAGCCATGAGCAGTCAGTATCTCCAGGAGATGCTGTGGGAAGCAGTGTCAAAGACTTCCCTGAAGTCCAGGTAGACAATATGCACAGCCTCCCTCTCATCCTCTAAGTGGATGAGATTTCATTTTGCCATAGAAGGAGAACAACATGGCCAAGCAGGACTTGCCTTTCACATACTCGTGCTGGCTAGGTCTGATTCCCTGGCTGTCCTGCGTATGCTCGGTGATGGCATTTAAGATGATCTGCTCCATACCCTTTCCCAGCACTCACAGGCCTGTAGTTCCCTGGATCCTCCTTCCGGTCATTCTTGTAGATGGGCATCACATTTTCAAAGCTTGTGTCAAATGGGACCTCCCCAGTTAGTCAGGACTGCTCATAAATGACAGTGACACTCTGAGCACTTCCTCCAGCTCCCTCAGTACTGTGTGAATCCTATCCAGCCACATGGACTTGTGTGTGTCTACGTGGTGTAGCAAGTCACTGACCATTTTCCCTTGGATTAGGGGGCTTAATTCTGTTGGACATTCAGGTCTTCCAGCTTGAGGACTGGTTATCCAGAGAACAACTGGTCTTACTAGTAAAGACTAGTGCAAAGTCATTAGGTATCTTGGCCTTTTCAATGTCTTTTTTCACTGTGTTTCCCCTCATACCCAGTAAAGGAGGGAGATTCTCCTCAGCCCTCCTTTTGTTGTTAAGGCATTTACAGGAAAAATAATATTGCCTTTTACTGCAATTCTTCTTTAATTGGGTGAGGAAAAAAAATCAATAAACACATAAAGCTCCTAGATGAAAGGTGTATATGCCATGCATTTTTTTTTATCTTAAAGTTCATAAAGAATAGTGATAGGCTAACATTCTTCTGCTAGCAGCTTTGCACACTACGTCTTGTTGCTCAGTAAAACCCCTTAGGTTATTTTTGACTAATGTTGCCGACTCAATATGCTGAAACTGAAACAGGACAGGGCTTTGCAATCAGCTCAGAGAACAATGTATTTTAGTTCATCTGCATCACCTTTATGGAGAGTTTGAGTAACATTTCATCATTTTGGCCCACAAGTCAAGTCATCTTCCAGATTCTATTCATGCACATTTCTACCTCTTTCTTGTATCTTGCTGTCCCTTAAATGATTATTTATTGGCACAAATGGATGTAGACTTAAATTGGTTAGGTAACGAGTTTTCCTCCTAAGAAATTCTAAGTACACACGAAGAACAGAAAATCATTAGAGAGCAAACTGACTTTCATTAAGGTGAATTAGATGTGTTATATCCACAGATTTACCAAGCAGAGCGATATAAATTTCATTGAGTTTTCTGTTCCCTTCAGTACAAATAAACAAGAACAAGCAAAATCCTCAGGTAAAAAGCTCATTCACTGCAAGAAGTTTGCAATAATAAAACCTTCCTTAAACCTGGGAGGAAAGCTTTTATCTTCTTTCTGTATCTGTTTAGACATTAGTAGGAACTTTGCCTTACTTGATGCTTAAACGATTTCACGTGTTGTTTTTCCCTTTTTTCCAGTCTTTCGAGACTGTTTCACAAGACCTTTTGCGTGATAAGACCCTGCAGATAAATATTCTCCAGTGGGTTTGTACCTGGGCAGGCTCCTGGTGCTAATTAGACTCGTGTGCCTTATTGCTGCTGTTGTGGAGCACACACGTACTGCAGCCCTTGTGAAGTCAAACTGCATTGCTCACAGGATTAATCATGTCTAACATTCACCAGTCCTGGACAGAAATTATTGCAACAAATGCCTGTTAATATGCAAATGAGGCCTCTCTTGCTTCAAGCATCATCCTGTAATTACTCAGCTGTTTCTCAAGTGTGATTTATCGAATCAGCAATTTATGAAGATTGAATGGCATAACTTAATTTACTTGTGTAGCTTCATTAATGGTTAAGGGGTAGAAATATGCGTTGTGTCACTACTCACAAATAGTATTTGTTAGCACTAGAAGTTGATATGGGTCATTTAATTTGTCTACGCAAATTCACTTACACTGTGTTCTGAAATCAACAGCTCCTCAACAAGCTTGTCTCTCAAATGTTTCCTGCAGCATTCCTGCTCATGGTTTGAGCATCTAGCTTAAAGACAAGCTCTGAGAAAACAACAACAGCTGGTGCTAAACAAAAATTAAATTGTTAGATTAATTGAGTAATACCAATATTTGGTAATTAGTGAGGAACTGACTGCATTCCTTTCTACTGTGTCACTTTTGAACACAAAGTTAAATGAAACTGTATGTATTTTAGAGGTTGAAACAACATATGTAGCCATCAAAATAACTGTGTGCTGTAATTTCATTCATGACTAATAATATGTTAGGAATCTCAGTACTGAAGAAAGTAATTGATAATGTTAATCACCAAGAGAGGCATAATATATACAGCTTTAGTTCTGTTCTTTCAGCTCCTTTGCACTGCTGAATATCTCAGCTATCGGAATGGCAGGGAATGCAGATTAAACTGAAAAGTCATGTTCTGAAAACATTTATTTTTTTATATCACAGATGTGTTTTCATGAGATTATTCTCTGTTCGAATCCTTTTTCATGACTTCAGTGTTCTCATTTCTGGTCCAGATTTCAGAAAAAATTAATTTTTCCATAGTTTCTCTGTTTACCACTTTCTTCAATTTCTTTGTAAGTTAATTTTGGCAACATTGTCTTGATTTTTTGTGGTAAGAGTTTGGCAAATACATCTGTAAATTAAACTCTTCAGGCAAAGTGAAGGATGGTCTCAGAGCATTCTCTTATGGTATTAATAAACCCTTTGCACAGGACAGTCAGATCTTCTAGAGGAAATATATGGGTGTGTTGTGTTTTTCCACCCCAAATTTTTGTAACAAAAGCATTCGTGTTTGTCTGGAAGTGACAAGGCACAGCAAGCAGAAGCAACTTCCTTGAACTTAAAGGAATTTGTCATTGTAAAACCTACATATACAGGATTAAGTTCTGAACAACAAATTTCTTCACAATTTCCCTCATCAATTACTTTTTCATTCCAAGAACTGGGCCTTTGGTTTACATGCTTTCAGATATAGCTTTGAAAGTTTTTCAACAGAAAAAAAAAAAAAATGGAATCTGGCCTTCATTTAATTAGAAATATTTAAAATATATTTTAAGAGGGTATAAAGAAAAGCGACCATGGTAATTAATCCCTGTTCTTGCTAAAGACACCCTGGAGTTTAAAAAGATACCTGAAATCCAGAGAACTAAATAGCAACCAACATTTCAGACCTCAGATCAGGGGAATGATTATTCTTTCCTTTCTGGTAAAGTGTTTAAAACCTCTGACTTTGTACTGGCAGTAGAAACGCTCATTGTTACATATGACAAAGAACTCTTTCTTTCAAAACATCTTGTTAAGTCACCAGCTGAGTTTGGTACCAAGTTTTAGAGTGTGGGAATAATGACAGCCAACTGCTCAGCCATGTGCAGTGGGTGCTATCACCATGAGAAAGGTCGGGGAAGATGACAAGATGCCAGTTAATAATACACATCTGAAGCAATGATCCTCATGGGACCATCAAAACCGCAGTGGTCTGTGGACAATTGTGTTTTGTCTTTTAAATAGGGCAACTGGCACTCAGAATTGTACCATCGCAAAAGAGTAATATGAGATGGCATCAGAAAGAGAGGTCTTCTGTTTTGCTTCTTTTAATTACTGTCCGAGGAGAAAATGGCCTTTACTGATGTCTTAAACAATAATTGTTCTGGTTTTCATAAAGGGTGAAAAATGAGGGACGAGGAATTTGCTCAGAATTTTTTTCCCTTAGAAAGACTTCTTCCTTGATTGGACTGAATGTGGTCCTCTGACAACCACAACTATGTATATCTCTTCATTACATGATGCTTTATAGTAGCAATATAATATTTTTATTGTCAGCACTGAGGAAGGTGGGAACTAGAAGAGATATAGAGATGTGCTGGTGAAGCTGGGCAATTGTGTAATGGGCCACACAGTCTCAGGGATATATGAAGAGTTGATTTGAGACTAAGACTGAGATACGAAATCCCCCAAAATGTTCTTAAAAACCTACCCTCCCCTCTTTTATTTAGTTCTCCTTCCCATCACTCCTCTGAGCATTTTTTTCTGTCCCTTCCTGATGGCTAGGACAGGATTAGATCAGATCGTAGATATCAAGGGAAGCAGATCCCTATCAGGCTCCTCAGTCCCATATATCTCATCACCTTCTCTACTTGTTGCACATGTGACACTTTACCAAATTACAGTGCCAGAAAGGGTGAAGGGTCTGGCCTACCTGAGCTTGATACAAATGAGAAAAAATGCTGCTTGAAAATTTACCAGACTGTTGAGGTCTCCCCTCCACCATTCCGCTGGGGGGAGGGAGCCCTGGCGTGGACGCATGGTCTGGTCACGGGGTTTCCCCTGCTCCCTGGTCACGTACACCCAAGTTCCATGCTCCTATTGGTCCCAAAAATGTTCCCCCGGCCCAGAGAACCCTGGGTTCTGGAATGAGAGTTCAGTCTCTGTGCCGGTTTCAGCCATGCGGCTGGTAATAAAGATCATCCTAAAAATGAGCCTTCCCTGATTCTTCCCACGGGCAAGCTGTCTCTGGGAAGGTTGTAGAAACCTGTCTCCAACACCAGATCAGATCCTAAAAGTAGAGAGATGCCAGCTGAGCCTTTGTAATTCCCTTCACAAGGAGTCAGTGGGCAGGAGAGGGTTGGCAATAAGTGAGGTTGTACTTTGTTCAATCTTTTCTCATTCTAGTTATCACAACAATTTGATCTTGTTGGGTACCTGTACTGACCCTGAGGGACTTACTTTTGGGTGGAAACAGACAGAGAGCAAAATGGTGCTGAAATCCCCTCCAGTTCCAATATTCTCTGCTTAGCTAACCTCCTTCTCCCATCCCCCTGGTAAAGTGGGATTCACCAGCACCCATATGTGCAAGCACCTGGACCCTGCTTCAGCACCAGCAGGGAGAGGGAAACACCACGAATTGCAAGGACAGGGTTCAAAACACTGCTTCAGCCATCCTCCTGCACCAGTGCTTGGACAGCCCTAGCAGCTGTAGGACAACAGCCGTAGAGCTAACATTGCTATATGTTGCTACGCATAGTGTCAGCCTCCAATAATTTTGTCATCCTGCAGTACAGTGGACAATTCAAATTATGACATTCCTAGATTTCTTACAATACCATTGTCTATTATCATGCTGTTTCTAGCTTTGGCACTGGCTTGCCTGGGGAAAATGACACAATCTTTATGCTTCATTTTCCTCCATCAGGAAGCTAATATACTTGTAGAATTACATTACGTTACAGTGCTATGGGGACATAATATGTCAAATCTTGAAGCAGAACACCTGCCTCCAAGCAGAATAGTGCTGCATATCATAATCTCTTTCTCTTAGTGTTTACTGCCTCAGACATCATGCCCCTCCCACACAGCTTCTCTGCTACAGGACATACAAAGATGCTTGGGTGTCTCTATACCTACAGTCATCAGACTTCCAACAGTTTTCACAGAATTGCAGAATATTCTGAGCTGGAAGGGACCCACGAGGATCATGGAGTCCAACTCTTAAGTGAATGGCCCATACAGGGATCTAGCCTGTGACCTTGGATGACAATGTTAGAGCCATCCTCTAACTGACTGAGCTAATTTTGATTCGCAAGTAGATCAAATCGAGTGTTTGTTGCTACAGAGGAGGTGGTTGGGCACTAAGAGTCACAAGACTATGCTCATGAATGAGAGGAGGCATCCAGATATGCAATTCTCTCTTTCCAGGTCAGTGTACTCGTATAAAACCACACTAAACCCACAGCAGCATTAATGTTACAATCAAAAGAGGGCTTTACTGAAGATGAACAGATAACATCTAACCTTTGACCATAGGCTACTGATATCCATTGCTGAGATTATAACATCCAGGTCAACACAGTTTCTGCTTGCATTATAGTCTCACCTCCCTCTTCCTTAAACATCCATCTCAGCTTTTTCAGAAACTGAATTACTGCTAGCCCAAATGTGCTACATTTACCTACACAGAAAGATAGTAGGTTCTTCTCATCAACTTCACAATATGGGTGGGATGTAAAATTTCTTTAAGCTGCTTCATCAGAATGCCAACAGCCCAAGACTGGACAGTACCAATTTTATCATAATGGCTTTAAATTTCCTATGTGTAAAACTGAGAAGTCCTTGCCTTCCAGTCTTCTATACAACATAGCAGATGTACCACTGGTATGAGGGCAGCTATCTGTTTAGGAAACCAGTGGTAAAAGAATTTGGCTTCCACCATAATACCTGTGGGGTGCTCATCCTTTTGAAATTATCTGAATGGGTCTTCAGCTGTCCTGAAGAATCCGACTGTAGCTTGGGACTACCTCAAATACACAAAAATCTGTTTATTGACAGCTGAAAACTTTACTTAGAAGAAGACTTTTTGCACTGTATTGGGTTTGCATGACCAGGTTTTGGTAGCAGGGGGGCTACAGGGATGGCTTCTGTAAGAAGCTACTAGAAGTTTCTTCCATGTCCAGCAGAGCCAATGTCCAAGGCATCTCCAAGATGGATGTGCCTCTGGCCAAGGCTGGGCCAGTCAGAAATGGTGGCAATACCTCTGTGATAACATATTGAAGAAGGAAATAAAAAGGTTATTGTGCAAATGAAATTGTGGCCAGAGCGGGGTGAGAATATGTGAGAGGAACAACTCTGCCTCCACCAAGGTCAATGGAGATGGAGGGGGAGGAGGTGTTCCAGGCAACAGAGCTGAGGTTCCCCTGCAGCCCATGGAGGAGCACAGAGACGCAGACATCCCCCCACAGCCTGTGGAGGAGACCCACCCCAGAGCAGGTGGATGCCTGATAGAAGGCTCTGAACCCATGGGAAACCCATGCTGGAGAGCCTCCTATCAGGGACCTGTGGACCTGTGGAGAGAGGAGCCCACACTGGAGAAGGTTTCCTGGTAGGACTTGTTACCGCATGGGGGACCCACACTGGAGCAGGCTGTGCCTGAAGAACTGCACCCCACATAAGAATAACCAGCAGTCTGTGGAGGATTTTTCCTTTGGAATGGACTCACAGTGGAGAAGTTCATGGAGGACTGTCTCCTGTAGGAGGGACCTCATTCTGGAAGCAGGAGAAGGACTCCTCTTCCTCAGCAGTGGGAGAAACAATGTGTGATGAACTGACCATAACCCCCATTCCGTCTCCCTGTGCTGCTGGCAGGGGGTAGGTAAAGCTGGGAGGGAGGGAGAAGTGGGGAGAGGTGTTTTTAAGGTCTGTTTTTACTTCTCATTATCCTGCTCTGATTTTGTCAGTAATGAATTCAACTAATGTCCCCAGTTTGAGTCTGCTGTGCCTGTGATGATATTTGGTGAGTGATTAATCCCAGTCCTTATCTCAAGCTATGAACCCTTCATTATGTTTTCTCCCCACTGTCAAGTTGTGGATAGAAGTGATGAAGAGGCTTTGGTGGGTACTTGGTGTCCAACCAGCACATATCCACTACATGCATGGACCCAACTCTGATTTGGGTCATACCCAGTAAAAATCTAAAGACACATCACTGGTGTTACTCTAGGGATATTGCTTCATACTTCCTTGCAACTAAGAAGTATTTTGTTTTTGTGTTCTGTTCACTCAGATATCTCATTTCCTATTATTCTGCTGTCAGTAGACAGGAAGAATTAGTGAAGAAAAAGAAAAGCTGTGAATTCATCATTCCTGAGAGAAACACTTTTAGTTTTATTTTAGCTATTATTCAGATCTGTCATGGGATCAATGTCCTACACAGATGGACTGTGCTAGTATGATACTGTGCAGATCTGAAAAGTTCCTTGGTAAAGAGAGCTCTTGAATCCTCCAAATTAGAGTCAGATATGCAGCCTGCCACAAATGGCAAATTAAGAAAATAAAGTGTAATACAACATCCAACTAATGAGAACCCTAGAGTAGCAAATACAACCAATTTAAACCAAGGGGTCAATGGCAGTCGCAGCTTTAATAATTCTAGAGACATTTAATATTGCGAAGGGATAGAAAACATCTTCAGGAACTTGTCTTTTATCATAAAAAAAAAAAACCAACATAACTCGCAAAAACAGTGAAAGCCAAAGAAAAAGCCTACTTTTCTCAGTAACAAGGAGAAGTAATGAGAACTCATTCCACTTCTAAAACTAATATAATGGGGAAATTTGACAACTTCACTTCAGAAACAGGGAAGTAGAGAAAATTGTGCTACATTACATCATCATCACACATGAAACAGGGCCAAAATTATAACCCTGAACAAAAAAGAGAGAAGAATGTTCTCCTTGAACACTCTCAGAAATGATTCCTTGTCCTTCCAAGGTCAGCTTTGAGGAATGAAAGCAGAACACAGAAAAGAAAAGCAGAACATGGAAAACTTCCGCATGCCCCATACCCTGTACATCCCTTGCAGGTATTTGGACAACCTGGAAGATGCTACTGTTTTGAATCAGCATCTTGCAACTCTACTAAGCTGAACACTAAGCAATGCAATAGAGGATCAAGTTCTCAACATATAAGATACAACATTTCAAATCTCTTGTCAGATCTGGAAGTAATTGTTTGTTATTAATAACTATATAAGTAGTAATCACAAGATACCAAATACATAAGTAAAGGAAACTGAAATTGAGACTGTTGATGGATGCTTTCTCATTTTATCCATTCTCTTTTGCCTCATTATCATATTTCAAATTGTATAAATTTTTGATTTCTGTGATATAAAATGAAACATAGCTTTATGCCAGTGATAATTCTAGTGATGACTTTGACTTCCCTCCTTCAGAGATCTAGTACTATTTCTGAAAGATATCAGAGAATTGTAATAGTTGAAATCTTAAACTTTAGTTCACTTGAACATATGAACTCTTAGACTTTATTTCACTTGAACATAAGATTCAAAACAAACATCAGGATTAAAGAAAAATTTGCTCTGTGTCTCCTTAAGTATCCAAGTACTCCCTTTTGCTAATTTCAAGTCTTGGTTGTTTGGAATTAAGAAGCAAATGTGAAGTGCCTTCAGATTTTTTAAGTTTTGACAGCCTGCTATCTCCAGCTGAACATATTTCATGAAAACAAAACTCTGAATTATTATCCATCCATTGCGTACAAGTAGTTTACGTAAAATTAATATAAAATCACCCTATTTTGTGCAGGTTTTTTTTCTGGTTTATCATTCTGTCTAAAGTTGGTCCTTAAATCAACTGTTTTTAATTTGTTTCCTGTCTTCATTAGCTGTCTAGAGTTTTACAGTGTGTGAAATTCTCCTGGAGTTATAAATTTAAGTTACATATTTGCTTGAGATGAAATTGCCCTTCTGCTTTCTGCGGGAAAGAAATATCAGCTTCTAGTTTAACTAGCCTGAGATTTTTTTTACTGTTGTTAATCAAACTGAGTGCATGGTTTCCTACAGAGTTCAACTGAGTCAGTCCACTCAAGCTTTGCCCTCACAAAAGAGCCTCTCTATTTATGTGAATAACAGAAGCAGTGACATAAAGGACTTTTCTTTATCATTCCACACAGTTTTCAGAACATCCTGTTGTGAACTCATTTTGAGGTGTTTGAAACAAAATCACAATTTAGTCTCAATTATATCACTGTTATAAAAAGGTAAAAGAAGTATTATACACTTACTCAAAAACTGACTCAAACATAATTTTCTTTCTTTGCCAAATGTTCCATGATTAAAGCAAACATTTAAAACTAGACGTTGCTATTTCAAGATTAATTTGTGAAAGAACAAGACATTTATTTTTAAAATTAAAATATTTCAGTTGGGACAATGTTAGAAATCTATCCCTTCCCAATTAAATTTTTTATTCATTACTCTGTACTAAACTACTGTATTTCAAGAATCAAGAGGATTTAACCTTCAGGAAAGTAACTATATGTTTCTACATTTTTGATACATAAACTTAAGCAGCAGAAAGTAAAGCTTGCTGGTGTTTGCTGCCACTCTTGAGGACACTTCAGGAACATTCCTTCTGCTAACCCAGACTTACTGCAATTTTTACTTGAACAGATGAGGATATTCAGAATATTAAGTACATCTCCAGTTATATAATATTGTAAATATGAGTTAGTCATATTTGACCCAAGGCCAGTATTCATATTTTATATTTGACAGGAACAGGATTGCTAGCAGAGGGGGATGAATCAAGCATACTCTCTCTAAATCCAGTAGAAAAAGAGTGGCATGGTTCTTTTGTTATTATAGTCATGGCCCTTTTGACACTTATCTCAAAAATGGTTAAAACTAAAAGTTAATCCATGGTGTCCTGATGTTTGAATCAAAGCACCATATTTGCATTTTTCACAATAACCATACTACTTATCCTATTCACTTCTGTATGCTTATTTGAAGTACACTCTGATACAGGGGGCTCGGGGTCTTAAGGGTTAATTGCTGATTGCGGGTATTGCTAAAATTTTGCACCTGCTTGGTAGATGGTGTATATTGCCTATTCAGTACTCCTTGCTCTTGCCAAGCAGAGGGTAAGGATGTAAGGAAGGATGCAGGACCATTGAAAAAGGGAAGAAATTGTGACCAAAGTTCCTACTCTCAAATCCTGGAACCGGCTTGGGCCAGCTCTGACGTTTGAACTTAGGCCAGGAATTCAGAGAGTATGTACAAGAAGGCAAGGTAAAAAAGTTCAGCCTGAGGAAGAGGACTTACTTCATCTGAGGAAGACCTTTACTTCATCCCAGAGACTCCGGCCCACGACCACCAGGCAGCACTGCGCAGGTGCATTGAAATACTAATGACTTTTGAGCTAATTATAATATGAAGCGGGGACAAGTAATGAATATGTAATAGGCATATTGTGTAACCTAATGCATATGTAACTCATAACTAGATATAAACCAAGCTGAGTGCTATTGAAGGTGTGCACGTTTTTTGGAGGAATGATTTCCTCATGCGCCTTCAGCTAGCTGAAATAAACATAACTACTTTACAACTTCAATTAGTTGTGGAGTCCTTCCGAGCATCAACTCAATCATCTGCCTTTGAAGGCCCTCTGTAGACTTCCTAGAAGATTCCTCCATTACCCACTTCCCTTAATTTAGTAAAGTAATTGCTACCTATCAATATAAGATTCTAAAGAGTGAGCTAGAGATAAAAGCAGAATTGAAAATTATGTTCCCATAACACAGAAAAATTCCTTTAAGCCCAAGACTTCCCTTTGACAGATATGGTTACTGCTCATCACAGCCTAAACAGAGATATTACCTGTAAACATCTTATATATAACCAGGATAAAAAAATGACACAAGACAAAATCACCATGCTCCTCTTCCTTCCCTGCAACCAAGCACCTCTTTTCACTTCTGCAACCCAAAAATAGGCCTGATTCCTCAGGGGATGCCCCTTCCTTGGCAGTGCTGTGTGAAGAGCTTGCAGAGGGCAGAGGGTTGTGATCACCTCAACGCGCAAAATCTAAAAAAACTTTTTGGGTTTACCCAGAATAAGCCTAGGTTCCCACAGCTCCCATCCTTTCGTCAAGAAGAGGGAAAAAAGGAAGGGGAGGTTGATACCTGCCTGGGGCTTGCTCCAGCAAGTGGGGGGTCACTACTACAGGCATCAGCCCTGTAAGCCCAAATGTGACAGAATGGGCTGAAAGTGTCCTTTCTTTGTCTCTTGCTTTCTCTTCCTCATATACAATATGTGTGTTTGCAAATAAAACTGTAAGAGTTGACAGTCTGGCACTTATAACGATCACTGAGGGAGCCTATGCATTCCCGTGCATGTCACCTATCCTTATAATGGGTCATAAAAATACCACAGTTATATTTCATAAAAACTTTAGGCAGGGTCTAGCCCTGTTCCTCCAAGAGTAAAAAATTAATTAAATAAGACATTTTACTTGATGTGTCATCATTGCTGAAACGGAAAAATGAAAAATAATCATTAAAGTTACAAGTGTATTTAATTTTTAAGTATTTCAAGTATTTTTTCATTTTTTCATATTCAAGTATTTCATATTTTAAAAGTGCATTTCCTTGCTTAAATCTGTTATGAACATTTAAACCTATTGATGTATATTAACATCTGACCATTTAATCCTTATTTCATGTTAAATGATAAAATGTATATGAATTATAATTTTATTTAATGAGTTTAGATGTTTTAAATTGTAACCTATCTCAAACATATTGAAAAAATACAGACCATATACTTGAAGGACAGAACTGAATTGATGTTTTTGGTGGCAACTTTACAGTAAGAAAGAAAGTCCAGCCTCTTTCATTTTTATGTGTAGGTTTTCATATTTACTATGCAAAGAGTGCAAGCATGTGGGCAGGTAAAGGGGTTCTCTGAAAGGAATTTTCATCAAAACAAAAAAAGGGAAATTATTGACATTCGTAAGCAAAAGCCACTCTCTGCTGACCTTTCCACTGTAACTGTGGTCTATGCTCTGATGTTTTCTTCCAGTGTTATTCTCCTTGTTGTGCTAATATTGAGTGTCAAAGGGAAACTGATATAGCTTTGGCTATGTAAAAAGAGGGCACCAGAACTTATATAATGTTCTTCTCTCTCTCCCACAGTGTATCACGAAGGATGTAAAATGTGAGAAGCAAAGAGCCTGAAGCATCCTTTATGAAAAATTAATTGAAAGAAAGGGCCAGTAAAGAAAAGCCCTGCCATTATCTCCTAGTAAAAAAATGCAGATATTAACAATTTAGAGCAAGTGATTACACCAAGAACTTCATAATTATTCTGTGCTTAATAAATCATCCTTTCATCTCCCTGTACAATATGGCACCAGTACATATTGCAGCAAATTATAAGACATATGAATGCAGACAAAAACCAGAATACAAGTGAAGGGTGAATTTCTCGGGGTTTGCACATCAATGTGTTTGTGAATTACAGCACAGGCATGCGTTAGTATAAAGCCCAAAAGTCCTCCTTCGGTGTTCATTCCTGATCTCTCACACCTTGCTTTTCTCCCTGCTGAATTATTTCATGTCCAGTCTGGGAAAACCTCTGTTTTTATTCAGTCACACACAGAGATGGTGGGGCTGCTTTCTGATTTGGGTTGGGGAAGGCTGAGCCTGGCACAGATATTAGGTAGTTTCAATATTCTATTCCTATTCCTCCTATTATTATTATTATTATTATTAGAGTCTTATTTTTCACCACAGACATGGTTCTTATCCTCTGTGTTTCTTCCTGCGATCATCTGCATTGCTGAAAACTGGGATCAGAGGTGAACTGAGGAAGCTGGGGCCTGACAAACTGCCGTCAATCTCAGCTGTACAAGTATGGTTCAAATGGCACCATGCTGGATCCCCCTTTCTGCAACTATCATCCTTCCCACATTCAAATGACACCTCCTGAGTAAATATCCCAATCACTCCTTCTGCTTCACTCTCCCTTCACAAGCTTATTCCACTTCAGCAGCCCCATGAAGGTTTTATGAGAGTTTTTCTGGTGAAAATTTAAAAAGTGTTGTCCCTGAATTCCAGGTCATGATTCTACCCCTTTTAGCTATTGTTCCACTATTCATGTATTGGTTACACATATAGTTATGACATTCATATATCTAGAATAAACCCTATTAGTTATCAAGGTTTTCTCCTACTAGAGAAAATTATTTTAAAATTTTAGTGGCTATTCTAAGCCAAGCACCCCAGGAACCACTGGCATCCAGAGATAACTTGGCAGGTTTGGAGGTGTTTTGCCTGATCAGTGTTGGGATACTTTGGTTTTATGGGTGGCAATTGCTAAAATAATAATGCTGGCTGGCAGTGACTGAGATATGAATCTACAGTAGATGAAATATGTGGTTTTAATTTTAAGCATAACTTCCATATTCTCATCTGTTTCATAAAATGTTTGAGAAGTGAATAACTAAACTAACTTGCAAATGCAAACAAAAATCCTAGTATGGAAGGATCCCTTCTGTACGCATAACAGCCAAGAAAAGCAAAGTAATTTACAAAATTAATGACAGAATATGTAAAATTTCTAACCTCCCTACAGTGCCTAGGTGGGGTAAATCATCACCAGAATAAGTCAGAAAATTTTACATGAAGTTTGTGTATCATAGGCACACAAGTCATGGACCAAATTCACATCTTTTGGCTCAGCTATTGATTGAGGTGAGGAACTTGCTGCCTGTTTTGTGAGGAAGATACCTGAATAGGACAGTGGAACACATAAAACTTTCCGTTTACACAAGATCATTGCTTTTTACACAGATACTCATTAAGCCATTAAGTAGATTCTTTTTTTTTAGCGGGTTTGGCGGTTTTTTTGCAAGGAGTCAGCATTCTGACGTTTTGAAATACACTGACAAGATAATTGTAAATCCTAAGCCTGAAATAGAAAACTGAATGTGAGCCCAGCATTAAATCACTGTATATCCTAGGCTCTAGGCTGTATATCTAGGCTCTAACAAGCTCTATAGCATCATGACAAGTGTAGATGGAACATGCAACATCTAATTTATCGCTTCAGTACTTACAATAAATATGCCTGTAATTTTAAACTGTTTGTAGCAAACTCATAATGTGACAAATAATGCTGTAAACTTTTATCTCCTGGGAGGATATAGATTTCAGACAGAGTTCACAAAGAAAATCCATGTACTAAAACATATTTTGTAGAAAATACACTAATCATATAGCAGAAAAGAAAAGAAAAAATGGCGTCCTGGTATTTGGTAATGTTATTTCTGGATACCTGGATCTTTTCAAAGAATCCAGCATGGGGCTTCATGTCTGTTTAGGACTTCAGTGAAATCAGTGGGGTTGTTCATGTACCTTTAAGCCCCATGCAAAATCCTAGTGCTATGCAAACTGCAGAGTTCATGTTTATTGATTGGTCTCTGGGAGAGACTGAAATGTTTTAGTTAATGGCTTAAACATTGTTAAAAATCACCGAAGGACTTTTGTCCACTGCAGCAAACTTTGCAAAGAAGCAACTGCTCATCTGTGACCACCAAAGCCCACCCCTTTCTGCATGTGCTTCCTGAGGGGAGCTGGACTGTGATTTAAGCAACCTGATGGGAACTTGAGATACGATAAAATAAAGGTGGCACTATTTTCCAAATATCTCAGGCCTAAGGAGAAGTAAACAAGCCTGGGGGGAGTAGAGCGTATCCACAAAGAAAGCCATTCTGAGTAGATGTGCTGAAAATCAGCTCCAGCTGGGGGAGGCCATAGCCCACAGACTCATTTGCTGCAGCCAGGTTTGAGCACCCTGGAGGAGGCGAGTGGAGGAGGCGAGTGTTTGAGTGTTTAATGGCAAACCTCTGTCCTGAGGAGTGAACCGTCACCACCTGGAGGCTACAAGCCAGGGTTTGAGGCTGATAGAGGCAAATCCTGCAGGGTGGGCTGGTGCTTTTTATCATGGTAATTGTCCTTCCTTACACAGCCTGCTCAGTTGTAAAACTCCCCCTCTTTCCCCTGGGAAGGTCTGATGGGGCATAACTGGCTTAACTGTGCTGACATCAGAGGCAGTTGTCTTGTCTTAGAAGGTGTCCAAAATCATCAAATACCCCCCAAATGCCCCCAGACTCATTTCTGAGGCCTTCCACCAAAGGACTGAAAAACACACACACATACACACACATACACATATGGGAGGTACCAGGATGTTCCCACCTGAGCCTGAGCATATTTTAACCCATTGGACTTTGTGTTTTGTGGGATTTTTCCTCTACCCAGACAGATCAAGATGGCAATTATCACTTCAACAGGTGGACATCTAAGCTGCAACAATCAAGCCTCATGTAGATCCGTGAGTGGTGATCCATCTGTCATTCTACACTTATCCTTTCTTTTTCTTTCTTTCTTTTCCTTATACATTTTCTTAAGTAATACTTTTATGCTTTCATGTTGCCATATTACTATATATAATAATAACCAAAATGGCTACATACCTGCTTTGCATTACAACTAAATTGTTCTGAAATGAACTCTACATGTGCATATTTACAAACACCCATCATTCAGTGTCGTTTCACTCTAATCTGCCCCAAGGGGTCTGTGAACAAGAACCTGGGTTGCTCTTGCCTTCATGGGGGCGGGTCGTAACAGTCTCCACTTCACATATTACTGACTGACATTGTTATGTTTTACAGCAAGACATGAAACATCTGTTTGGGTGCCATTAAGTGCCCTTTCAGAGATGAATGAGTTTATCTGCATGAATAGTAAAATGACATATAGGAAAAAACCCAAGAAATGAAATGTCATGAATAATTGCATTTTAGTTTATTCATTTTAACTTAGAGCTACTTTACAGTAATATGCAGATGTTTTCTGCTGTTATCTGGCTTTTGGAATGGAGACAAAATTCTGTTTTGTAACTTTCTGGTGTTCCTTACTTTATGTGTTTGAAATTATCCCAGTAATTAAATGAAATGGATTAAATGAAACAATGCAGTTAACTGAAAGGAGGTGCAATAGAGTGAGGTGTCCTTAAGGGAACACAGTGAGGGAGGACTCATTGATGGCTTCTCTTTTTTTTGCCTGGCTTTACTCAAGCTGACAGGAGACCCTGGGATCAAAGGCAACACTAAATATTAATGAATGCAGAAGCCTCAGAAAAGGAGGTGAGAGAAACTGATTGTCAGCAGCTGAAGACAGAAATTAATTCAGAAGGAAGTTGAAGACACGAGCACAACAAGAGATGGTAGGTTTTTTTCAGTCCCAGAAAGAAGAGGAAACGGGGATGATGGGCGTGGGCCAGAATTTGCAAATAAGAGCAAGAGTTAGGACAGTTGAGAATATATACACTTTTTAATCATTTTTCTATGTGTAAAATATATTTTTGAATGAATAAAAATTATAGGAAGACATTGACAATTGTGTGAATAAACACATGAGTGAATAAGGCAAATCTTCTTTTTGAAAAAGCCAGAGATATGTAGGTAAGAGAGACTCAAATCATGGCTTGTCTTATAATCTGGATAAGGAAACTGGAGGTAAATCTGAGGGAAGTACATTTTAGCAAAAAGGAAACATCTAAAAGAGAAAGATATGTTTATAAAAGCCTAAAAATAAAGCCTTCAGCAGAGCGAAAGCAGCCAAAAGAATTTGGGTTCTCAAAAGTTGCAGGAACTAAAATAAGGGGGAACTAAAATAAGGAAAAGAAATTGGTTAGTAAGTAAAACTAGCAGATGAAAACAGCAACCAGTGGCAGGTGGCCCTGCTTGAGCAGGGGGGTTGGCTTGGATGACCTCCAGAGAACCCTTTCCACCTCAGCTATGCTGTACTTCTGTGATACGGTCAGTGTAATGCCGCAGTTGAGATGGACATGACACTCACGAATCACTCACACCAACTCCAATAAGAAGGAAAAGAAGGCAAAAGCCATTTTATTCTACAAAGTCTCCATTTATATAGTCTCTTGGCATTTGTGCTGTGTCCTCATAGGCTTCTACGTTAACACCTCTTAAAATTATTGGTAGTTTACAACCACCACCCATTGGAAAACAAATCCAAGCTAATAACAACATCCCTTGAACAGCCGCATGCTTTCTTATCCTTGTTTTTGGTCCCTTGCTTCTGTTGATCTAAAGTTCTCACGGGTACAAACTGAATTCTCAAGAGTACAGAGTAATTGTGCTCAAATCAATGGCTGTGAGACTTTCTGACCAGCTGTCAGTTTCCACGGTGTAACACTTACTGTAAGGAGTCAAACCTCCATTCTCAAAACCCTTCCACATTTGGAAACATAAGAAGAAATCTGAACAGGACAGTGGCTCACAAGAACAGACGTTGCTGAGGAAAACAAGTTGTTTCCATGGCCAGGAGCAGGAATGACAGCCTTTTATTGTCCAATAGCTCCACAAGGATTTCACAATCAGCTTTAGTGTCTTTGTTGGGGTAGACATAGCAGAACACCCTAAAACCTTTCACACAGATCTGTGGAGCAGTTGAACATGTTCATAACATGGAGCAGTTGAAATGTGCTGAACTTATAGTGTTTGAAACATGTTCATCATAAATAAGAATCAGAGCAAGTTAGCTTCAAAACCAGGTTGTTTTTGTAGGGCTGAGAGCAGTGTCCAGACAGTGGCACTGTGTCCTAAGTTACAGTGTAAGATGTGCCCCCCAAAAAATATTCTATCACCATCTGTTGAAACCAGGTGTAGGAATGTTCCCTGCCTCCTCCCTCTGGATTATCTTCTGTTAATGGGCCAGCTGTTGACACCAGGGGGGCAGAGTTCTTTATCTCTTGCATGACCCATCCTCCCTCCAGGGGGACATCTTCTGTTAATGGGCCATCAGCCGTGACTCATCATCCCATTGTGAGATGTTCCACCCAGAGGGAGGAGCCAAGCATTCCCACCTGGATATAACCTGGGGTTTGGAGCAGCACAGGGAGCCTTTTCCACTGGACTCCCAGAGGAAGCCCAGACCCTTTCTACACCGCCACTGGACCTTCAGAGGAAGACTAGACCTTTTCTACCGAGTCACTACCTCAACAGAACCATCACTCCAGGAGGACTGCAGCCACCATTTGATTGGACTACTGCCAACCCCCTGACTGTCAGGGGGTCAGGTTTGTACTCTGACTCTGTCAGTGGGTTGTTTTTTGTACTATTACATTTATTTTATTTTTCCTATTAAATTGTATTTCTGATTTGAAGTCTCTCACTAGTTTGCTTTCAAACTAGTACACACTGGAAATATGGAATGCCAGGTGCACTCCCAAGTGCAACTGCCTTCTTTGGCAGTTGTAGCTATGTGCTTTATTTCACTTTTTGGCCTTGTAGAGGTTCACTTCAGGAATGACATCTCCAAAGTAAACACAATGCCCAGAACACAAGAGTTAGAGGACGAGCAGGTGCAGTGCTGGTGCAGCTGGGAGAGGCAGACAGATGGCAGCACAGCAGCCCACCAGCACCCATCTTTTGTCCTGCCCTGCACGGGTTACATCTGTTATGCACCCAATGAACAGCACATCGTGCTGCCAAGCCTGTTTGTATGTGTATCTAAAGGTCTGAGGTATCCTCAGCACACTGAACTGTATTGTGTCACCTACGCTGACGTTTGCCACACAGCTGGTGTGTGTTCACTCACACAGGAGACAGCTGGGGGCTGAATCACAAGTACCCTCCAGCTGTGGATAGCTCAGTGCAGTAATTAAGCCAGGAGTTTATTTATGTGGTTCTGAGATCATCAGCCTTAATCTACCGTACCTGACGGTAATCACAGATCCCATGACAAATGTTGCCCAAGTACAACTCCATAAACAAAGTTACAAATAAAGCTTCAATTGTCATTAACTTGTTTTTCTCAGAAAGAATTTCTTAATTTCTGATTCTCTCAGATAATACATACAAACTCTAACCAGATTTTGTGAATAGATGAATAATTTACAACTAAATTATAATTGAGTTAAGACTCATCTGACAAGAATGAATTTACAGAAATGAAAATATAATTTTATCAAATATACACGGTCACAAAGCCTCTTCCAGTTACCCATATGAGTCAGATGTTGACACACATTATATTTTCATTCATTACCATTACACCTTCTTTCTCCCTTGAATCCCTTTGTCTGGTTCCTAAGCAACCACACCAAGGCTCCTCTTCAGAGAGAACCTATAGTCATGACCCCAGAATGGGATTCCTTTAGGTGGATCAACAATGGTCCTAGGAATTTCAAATGCCTGCCACAGAATCTCATAAGGAATGGAGTACCTTGCATTAAAAGCATAAACCAGGGACAGCGACAGTCAGAAAGAAACTAAATCCAGAAGCTTTTCCTAAATTATGCAGCGGAAATAATTGGATTGGTTGTTGTCTCATGTACTTAACTTTGTGATCTTCCAGACTAAAAATGACTACTCATTTATTTGTCATTTACTTACTAGATGTAATCAGCAAGTGACTGCTCAGTTGAAGGCTAGCTTTATAGAAAGATAATTATTTCAATGATTGTTGAGAAGGCAGATTATTAAAGATCATTAAAATCTTTATTCCAAAGATGCCAATGGCTGCCAATTAGGATTTGGAATAGTTACTTTCATCCCTCATGTCTCAGTTTGCTCTGTAAAAGTAAAATACAATGTTTTCCTGCCTCATAAGGATTGTATTAATAGCTGTCCTTAAAATTCTTGAAGTTTCCTAGACAAAGAACAAGATGCATATGGAAAACTACAATGAGAAATGTTAGCAATTTGACAACACTTGATCTTTTTTCTTTTTTTTAACACACAGATTTCATGTTAAGCAAGAACGAACTAATTTAGTCTTCTTTTTCTAATGCTGAATGAATACAGAAATGAATTTTGGTTTGAAATTTGGTAAATAAAGTACTATTGACCATGATGAGAGAAGGCCAAACCTAGCCTTTACAAACCCTTACTTCCTTCAAAAGTATTCTATACACTAAATGCCAAAACCCATATTAGCACATGTTAAACAAGTGATTACTGATTGTAGATTCTTCCACCACTCGAGAATCAGAGGAGTTGTCATAATTCCACTTGGAAAGGGGAAAAAAATATCCTCTGTTTCCAAGCATACTACCAAAGCCTATACCTGATGTCTTCAGAAGCAGCTCATGCCAGTAAGGTTCTGTACCATGATGTGTTATGTTACTGTGCATTCCTGGTAAGTTTGTCCCACTGTAGTGAATCTTCCTAAGTTTTTGATAGTTTCACTAAGAGAAAAACATTCTTAAGATTTTAACAAACCTCCTGTAGCAGACTCCGAGAACAACATTTGGTCTTAGCAACCAGCACTGTTTGGCAACACGGTCTCAAACAAGTAACTTCTTGCCATGACGAAGAAGGCATTCCAAATTTTGGAAAGAATGAACTTATCAGTCTTATTAGTGGCATTTCAAAAAAAAAAACCCCACACATACTGGATTTCCCTTTGTCCTTCAGAATAACAAAGCAATGAGGAGAAAGTGTTTGTCATCTTTATATTACAATAAGGTTTCTTGATGCCTTGCTGTCAGTCTGGTTTTCAGATTTGTGGTGGGTGTATAATTGCTGTAATAATGTCTGCATTACATTACATTATATTACATTATATTTTTATAATATTTGTTTAAAGAGAGATAGAAAATCATTTTAGGCTCTGAAGTTTCAATTTAAGGTAATTTTCCTCCTTTTGTCTTGGTCCTCAGTCTGTGAATTGAATCATCTTTTCTTTCTTTTTTTTTTTTTTTTTTTTTTCAACCCCCTTGTTTTTTTGCCGTTTTTTTTTNNNNTTTTTTTTTTTTTTTTTAATACTAGCAATCATCATGGATAATATTTCACTTCACTAATGGGGCTTCTAGTTTGGGCCCTCATCCAAATTTCTCTTTCTGTTATTCCCTGGTCTGAATATTTTCTTTATTAGTCAACTGGGGTTGATGTTCCTGCAAATTGAAGTCTATATAGTTTTCTGTGGCCAAACAAATCAGCATATTTCCTTTTTAAACCAATTTTTTACCACTGCAGCCAAGAGAAGTTTTGCTATGTTTACATAAGAAACAGCTTTCAGACATTTATTTTTATTTCAGAGTCATCTATGTCCACTCATCTTTTAATACTGTATGTGGGGTAGGACAACCTCAGATTCAAATGCACCACCTTGTAAGAGGCTTAAAAATCAAAATTGTCTTAAACATTCATGATCACCAAAGGAAGACCAGAAGAAGACCAACGTCATGCTGTTGGAATCCACAGTGGTGATATCTTTCTATTTAATCTGTCTCTCTGTTGCTCTCTTTCTCTCCCTTCCCTCTCTTTCCTATTTCTTTCTCTCTCTCTCTCTACCTCATATTTACTGTTAAACAAAATCTATACTACTGACTTCAGCATATGGTCTTGACTGTACCTCAATTCAGGTAGAGACATCTCTCTAATAATTGTAATAACTGGATCTTAACACACCTCTGATTATCTATGACACCCATCTTATTAACTTATATTTGTTTTGATAATGGCTTTCTCTATTTGCTTGGTATTTTTGATTTCCTGAAATATCCAAATCTGTTTAGCAGTGGATCATCTGCTTTTGAGGTATTTGGCTACCACTTTGGAGGAGCTAAGATCGATCCTATCACTTACGCTTCTTTTAGGTACTTGTTTTCATTGTTATTCTTCTCATCCCTCACTGTCTAAGGAGAAATGTGAATCAGCCTATATGCAGCACCAAGCAAATGTAGCAAGATTGCTTCAGCAAGCCAAGCTATTTATGAAATCCCTACACAACACTATATTATGCCCACGCTGACATTTCCCACACATCCAAATGCAACAACACAACCCTTTTTTTGAGACCATGCTTGAATCAAACTCATGCCATGACCAAAAATGAAAGCATTTCAAGGGATCTAGATCCCATGGCTTATTGATAATATAGAACACCTCCCTTGGAACCTCAGGAACTAAAATACATATTCAAACCCCATTATCCTTGTATCCATGTCCTGGCTTCAGCTGGGATAGAGTTAATTTTCTTTCTGATAGCTGGAAGAGTGATGTATTTTGGATTTAACATGACAGCAATGTTCATAATGTTTTCGTTGTTGCTGACCATTTCCTACACTAAGTCAAGGACTTTTCAGCCTCTCATGATGACCCATCAACAAGGACACTGGGGGTGCACAAAGAGTTGGGAGAGGACAGAGCTGGGACAGCTGACCCTAAGCAGCCAAGGGGATATTCCATAACATGTGATGGTTAGCTGCCTGCCAGGTTACACCACAATAGTCAGCCACCAAGTTTCATTATTTCTATCCCAGGCTGAAAAACTTTCAAGCTTTCCTGAGCTGCTCACCAGCTCACCACAGGACATGCTCCACGGGGAAGGATGGAAACCCAGGTGATGCTACAGTAGGAGGGATCCACAGCACTCTACCTTTCCACAGGAGATTCATCCTAATCTCCCTGGGCTCTACCTTCAAACTCACATTCTCCCGAGGGCAGAAATTTAGATTATTCATTAACTTGGATATGGTTTACTTGATCCACCAGCACCAAGTGGCCACGACCATCATGGGAATCTCAGCTACCTGCCCAAGAACAATAATATTCTTACACTGATGATTTTGTGCTGCCAGAAGTATTCAGTCCTCTCAATTTTTTGGCAGGATCTTGAATGTCCTAAGATCTGTCTAAGGAATTCTCACTTCCTGCCATTCCAATTCCCTTTTCTGCCTTTCACAATCACCCAAATCCAGCTTCTTTATATTGCTCAGTTTCAATACCTGCTGCTGCACAATCTTCTTTCCCAGAACTTCTGAGTTTGCGCAACACAGAAAGCTCAAAAATACAGAAGTAATTATATTTAACTGGAGCTGCTAAGTTTCAATGCAAAATGCATGCAAAACATGGAAGCAAAATGTTCCTAATACATGGAAAAAAATGGTAGCTGTGACAAAGAAAAAAGGACAAATATTTTAGGCTCCTTAATCTCTTCCTGCTTTTGAGTGAAAGCAGTTCCTTTTGATGTTTATGCAAGAAATGTGCAGGAAACATCCAAGTGTCTTATTTTACTAATTTTTAATGCTGATGAAAAAGTATTTTTCTAGTTATCATTAAGTCTGCTTTAAACAGTAGATAAAGAAACACTGCAGCTGCTACAGTTATTATTAAATAATAGGGTTATTATGAGATATGTTTTGACAATTTGCACTCTATGTAATGCTTTGTGCTATTGTGCTCTATACTTATGTGTCTCTTCTAGAAATACATAATTTTATTTATTTATTTGACTAAAAAAGATTACCTTTTATTACAGCATTCACACCCCAAGAGATTTGACAGCTCTGGTATTATTTAATTTGTTTGTTATACTCCAGAAAATGTCACAATAGACTTCAAAATTACCTAGACTACGACAGTAAGAGAAAGATGGCAAATTTGAAATCCAGGTGCTGGATCATATTAAACACTCAGCTCTCCTGAATCATACTGCTTTCTTTAGCTATGCAACTGCTGCAAGCATAACCATGCACTATCAGTATTGGTTAGTTAGGATACACTCAGCTTTCATCCAGGCACTGAAGAAGAGGCAGTCAAGAAAAGATTTTTCTGAGGGCACAATGCTGGGCAGTGACACTAGACTTTATGATGACCAGGCATGTCTCCTTGCAACTAAAACGAAATATAAAGATGTAAATGAAATGATGCAACATGTGCTTATTTTAGGAAATCCCAGCACATTTAATTATCATGCAGTCTACCAAACTGGCTAAATTTCATGGAGTTTCCAGGATTTTACCCACTAGGACTGACATGCATGGCATGGTTGAACATCATTGCACTTCCCAGTTTCCACTGGTTACTGGAAAATGTATGATAGATGGCAAATTTTAGTGAAATATGAACTGTCTTTCCCTTGTTATGGCAGGTTGTTTTGTCTACATGTAAAGTAGTGATCAAAGTTATACCTTGCTGACAAATATATATCATGATCCCAACCATGATATTCTTTTGAGATACCTGTAAGGGCCTCTTAGCTGATGTGAAATGAGTATTCCAAATGAATTCAGTGACAGCTTGCATATTGTCTATACCTCACACAGAGGAGATGCATAGGTATTCACTTCTAAAAATGCAGCTTCAGAAGAAGTGTTCAAGATATATCATTTTGCACACATAACTGTGATTTATGTTACCTCTTAGCTCCAGAGAAGTAGAAAACAAATTTTAAATTAAAATAGTGCCTTTGAAATGAGGGGAAAAAAAGATGATGTACAATGTTCTTTATTACTCACTTACCAAAATTAAAATTTCCATTTTTGGAGGACTGGGGGAGTAAAACCTTTATGAGCATCATCTTCTATTGGGATTATGGCAGTCAATTACAGATCTGTTCATTTTTACAGAGTTTGAAACTAGATATATTTTAACTTATCACTGTAGGGGTGTAACAGTGTCTAGTCCTGAGAAGGCAATTTTAAAAACCTAGTTAATCTCAGACTGTATTTTTCGCTTACTAGTACAAAACCAATCCTAACGCCTCAGAAGATCAGAGTTTGTCGTATCAGACATATGATACCTTCTCCAAGAGTCTGGAGAGGAGAAACCATGTGACTTGGCTTTTTTCTCTATTTCCCTTTATTAGCAGTTTGTCTCCTCCCACAATCCCAGCACAATGCCTTTTCTGCCTCTTGTTTCATTGCTTGAAACAAGTGGAAAAGTTACTTTGTCCAAGCATGAACTAACTGCATGCCATGTTTGGCTTTTTATAAAGTGCAGCCTTTTACAAAATTCCCATAACTATACATGCAGCTCAGCAAAACAATCATGAAAGATGCCAACTTCTTGTTAGCATTAAGATCACCCTTCATTGTTTCAGCCAGGTGTGGAAAACACAGGCTTAAAGAAATGAACAGATATTTTTCTTTTAATTCTCTTGCCTAATAAATAAAAAGTATTAAAATCCATAAAAGTGATTGTTTTAAAATGTAGAAACACACTCCCCCCACACTGTTCTCAAATTTCCTAGAAACAGCTGGATTTCTTCTCATTTAACTCGGAACTCCAACTGTGTAGCTTCACTGAATTTAGCAGACTGATGCTACCTGTCAAAGGAAAAACATTCAAGACTAGTTCTTTTGTGTGATGCATGCAAATAATACCAACAATGAAAATTTGTAAATATAAATCTCATTCTTTTCAAAACTCCTTAGGAAAAATGAGAACAAAGAAAATATTGTCTCACAGATAGGGAAAAACCATTCAAAACAGATCACAGAAAATTCTTGGATTTTCATTTTTCAAAGACATTTTCACAGAAATATTTTTCCTAGTATTTGCTATGCCAGCAATCTCTCCTTTGAAACCTGAAGACAATAATTTGCACTGAAGTGTTCATTATGCAGGTTCGGCAAATGCTGTTGCTGGCTTTCTGACTCAACTAGAAAGAAAAGGATTATATACTCTTGGAGAAATATATCTTTGTTGTCATGATAAATCTGACTAGTTTAAAATTACCAGCACCTGCTTAGTAGCAGTAATAGTAATTTCTACATGGCTTGTACAGTCTGCAGAGATTTTGAGAGATATAACTGGCGGCTTAATGACTGACAGGAAATCAATGAGGGTTAAAAGCAAACAGAATTGGGCAAAGAAAGTGAGTGTGTGCTGGGGGATCGAGGAGTTGCACTGTTGACAAATCCAGGAACAGGAATGGGATAATCATAAAGTATTGAAAAAAAAATTCTTTGCTTGACATTTTGTATTATTTAGTGCGTTTACAAAAGTTGTTAATTTTTGAGTAAAATTCTCTTTTGTTGTTGTTGAGGCATTGCCAACCTCTGTCCTCAGGACACTTAGAGGCCAGAAAGTTTATGTGCCTTCTGTTTAAGATCTGATTATGGGATCTTAACAGTGTTTAAGAAAATTGTGATCTTTAAGTCTCTTACACCTTCAGAAGCCCAAATACATAATCACAACACAGTAAGTTACTCCGAAGGCCAGACCCGAGAAGGTCCAGAACAAGGCAAAGCTTGCAACATATGGGATAAATGTTTTGCCTTCACCCTGGAAGCTGATCCCAGCCTGGATGTTTGCTCGCGTTTGCTGTACAAGTGTGGTTAGTTTGTAAATGTTTCTAAAAGTTCAGCAAGATATCTGTGCTGGATGAAATACTGGGATTTGTGCTATGCAAGCCACCAGACTAGATGATCACAGTGATTGCTTCTGGTCTTAAAATGTAAAAATTTTTTTAAAAAATAATTTAGGTTAATGTGAGATGAGGGAAAACCTTTCTGTCTGACTTAGCTTAATGACTCTATTGTCTCAACTACTTGAAGGAAATTAAGTAAGCAGAGTGCAGTGACTAAAACAAATCATTGATGCAACTTTTGAAATATCTGTATAGAAAACAATGTGTACTGTCAGTTCTGCTACTATTTGAAGGTGTCAGTAGGAATGGATGCCCATCTTGGTGCACTCATTTGTTTTCTTCATAAAATAATTTTAAATGGGAAGAGCAGATAGGTAATTAAAAATATAATTGAAACCTCATTAAAATTTGAAAAAAAAGTGCTTAACACTGAACATTTTTGCTTGAATATTCTACAGTGCAAAAGATCAAATTCTATATTGTGTGTGTTATTTCAAGGGGGTGATATGGCAGTTGCCATGGCAACAAGACTTTTTAAAAAGCTAAAATAAAGGATGTTGCTGACATGACCCATTGTAACAATAACTCGCATGACCATGAGACTCAGGAAGATAAGATAACCTAGGGGGAAAAAAAGAAAAGAAAAAAACCCCCTAGAATTGTATCTAATCTTCTAAAGAATTTTTTTTCTCTCTTTTCCAAAAATACAAATATTTGCACATTTTGCAAATACCTTCCAGATTTGGAAGCAAATATATATGTCTGCAACTATTATTTTATTGATAATAAGTAATCTAATACCATGATGTTTTCATTTAGTTTGGGTAGGGATCCATCCTATCTTCACAGCAGAGTGGATTTTTGTGTTTGGCAAAGTTTAGGAGACAAGCAGAGCACTGTGAGGGAATATGGGTCTACAAGGGTGTGCATCCCTTGAAAACAGGAGCCTGCCACGTGCTGCAAGACCCGAGAGAGCTTTGGTGCATAAGGCTGCAACAATGGCACCGAGCTCTGCAGCTGAGCAGAGAGCACTCACCTTTGAGCATGAGGCCCTGGTGCACAGCAGCAGAAACATCCTTCCTCCATGACCAGCTCCCGGCCTGAGGGCTGTGTTCGGTACTGGGGATACAGGGGTGCTGACCTCTGCTGCTGATGGGCAGCAGAGGTCAGCACTCATCTTGTTTCCTACTCTTTCTTCCGTAGCTGATCTTTTACCGGAAGGCCTGTTCTGCCACTGCTCATGAAGAATTTACAGCCTGTGAGTAAGCAACATGTAGACGTTGCAAGAAAACTGTAGTCAAAAAAGTACACCATGAAATACAGCAAAAACCACAATCCTATCATCAATAAAACCATGAAGTCCACATGTCTAAAGATCACCTATGACAACCAATAGCAGTTGCAGTAAGTATTCATACTGATCCACAGAAATAATATCCAAGTTCCATAAGCCTGTTATGGATGCACAGTAACAGACTGGGACAGTGAAATCTGTATGATCAGACAGTAAACATGCTGACCCTCGCCCCTCAACCTCATCAAGACTGCCTGCATCCCTCTGCTCTTACCCAGGCACCTTTCCTTGGCTGCAGGAATCATCCACAAGGCTTGCTAACAATCCCAAAAGTTTTGCTGCCTTGATGGGTAGGGTAGAGTAGAATGTTCTTCCAAGTTTCTTTCTCTTTGATTCATTTTGATGAGGGCAATTTCTTCACAATTAATATTTCAGACGATCTTCGATGTATGATGGCAGTGGAGTTCTTAAATATGCATATGTATTTATATGCATGTATGTATGCACACACAAATGTGCATATGCAAGTATGCATGAAGAGACAAATTTTTCATTTATTCATTCATTCATTCATTCATTCATTCATTCCTTTTCATCTTATAAGAAAGTGATCTGTCAAATAGAAGTTTCCCAAACACCCCTCCAATTTTGTAAAGTTTGATACATATTTTCTCTATTATTGTGACTGGATGGTAAAAAGAAAAATGGATGATCATGCTAATTTTAATGTCTCATACATTAATGTTGAGCTTTTTTTTTTTTTCAAATACCAGACCAAATTAATCACTGTTTATAAGTTTTTTAATATCAAGCAATTGAAATCCCTAGATTAGCCAGCTGCCCATTACAAAAAATATGTTTGACCTATGTTTGACTGAGTTCGAAGCATCATAGAATATTCTGAGTCGGAAGGAATTCACAAGGATCATCAAGTCCAGCTCCCGACTCTACACAGGCCAGCCCCAAGAATCACACTATATGCCTGAGAGCATTTTCCAAATGCTTCTTGAACTTTGGCAGGCTGGTGCTGTGACCAATTCCCTGGGGAGCCTGTTCCAGTTATTAAAATTAATATGACTAAAACAAAAATACAGTTAAAGAAGAGGCAGTTTGTAGTTCGCTAAAAAGAAGAATCAAAAGCTTAGATTCCATGAAAAAAAGCGATGACATGCTGGGGTTTTCATACTATACATATTAAGACATGCTATGGTTTTCACACAAGTATGAAAATATAAAACTGAATCTCATATTCATAAAGAGACTGGGAAGCTGAGAGACATTTCTCGTGAGGGCAAGCTTTTGGAGCAAGGGACCACAGCCAGGTGCTCAGCCATAGGACATTTACAAATGTCTCTCTTCCCCTTCTTCAAGTGTGAGGTGAACTACGATGTAGTCTGTGTTTCCTTTTTGCTGATGAAGTTAGTGCAGAAACTTGGATAAGGACAAAGCTGAAATTTTGTCTAAGCGACTGGCACATTTTCTGCCCATTTGGGACTGAAAGCAGAAATTGAGCCAGAAATAACCAGAAGTCTCAGTAGAGAACAGACATAAGTCATAGTCCCCAGCAGCAATTACAGACCATTTCCAGCCTAGACTACACAGATGTTATCCGTTTAATGAAATTTTGCCATAAATTCTTCTTTCCGGGTACCCACATTGGAAGTTCTTCTTTACACTTGCTGTTATATTTGCAAGCACTTCTATTTTTGTTGGAAGGGATCAAGCGGGTGAAATGTTAAAATTTTATTTTACTGCTTTGGAGTCTCTAGAATTAAAACAAACAAGCAAACATTAAAAAACCCCACACCCCAAAAGTCTTTCAGAAACATATAGGTTTCTCTAACTCAAATAAAACTCCCAAAACAAAGTAACGAAACACCAGCAAAAAGTCAATAAAACTAATTTTTTCTTGATTTTGAGAAAAACTGTCTGAGATAGAAAGGGTGCATTAGGCTTACTTTATGTTCTCTAATATTGTTTTGTTCTTAGTATCACCTTATTTATTGTCACTGAGGTCAACTGAATCACTGTATGGCAAACACAATGTGATGCCAAATGTAGGTCTCTGGTTTGAAATACTGATCTATCCAGTTCCAGCTATCATCATCTCCTGGCTAACACATGAAAAGATCCTGTATACTCAGGAGAGCAGGTTAGTTAATGCTGTAACTAAATACTTTAAATATTTTGGTGAAAATACAAAGACATGTTGATATTCATTGAATTATTAAATCTCTCTGAATTAATAAATATTGCTAAAGGAATGACACAGTGAGAAAACACAATGGAGCTTTTTGACAGTCATCTGTGGTAGAAGGGGATGCCAGTTAGGGAATAAAAATCTTTTTTCTGTATTAATTGTTTCAGTTAGAAAATGGAAATTAAATACTTAATTTGTCTGTTCTGATTAAGATCTTACAAAGACCTGTGGCAAAAACTGATTGTGCCATTCTATAGCTGAAAAAAAACAAGATACCGGTTTTCTCAACCAAAAAACATTTAAATTTACCCCAAAAAGAATTTCCATATTTGTTTTTAATTTTCTTTATAAATACTTCTGAATTTTTAAAATCTCCATAATTATTCTCTCTAAATACTTTTCAGAAAAAAAACCCAAAACAATGAAAAACACTTCTTGTAATAACATTATTTTGAAAAATATGTTTATATCATTTTAATAATTTCACATTCTTCATCTCTCATTCCTAATACAGGTTCGGTGCACACTGGCATGTTGGCTTAGTGTCTTCAGTGTGCTTTTGTGGAAACAAATTATTAAGTCAAACAACTTCATCTGCCTGAAAGTCAGACACTGCCATAAAGTTAGCTAATTCCAGCCAGAAGAAGGAACTCACTGAAAATTATGAGTTTAATTATCAGCAAGACTGATCACCAAGGAAATAACAACCTACAAAAACCAGAGATGGGAAAAATCTATGAAAGTTTTAAAAGGTTAAAAACTGTGGAAGGTTATCAGGACTGTCCCTTGATACTGAGGTAAGTATAAAGAGTGGATGAAAACATGAAACAAAATTTCCCCAGAAGTGTCTCCAGGTTTTCAGTGCTTCTTGGTTGAGCCATAGGGGGTTATTGATGTAGGAGAGGCTCAAAGGGGGTTTTTTCCCCTCAACTAATTTCTCTGCTTCCTTTTTGAAGCTGCACATGTTTTATGCCAACCATATCATGCAGCAGAGAGTCCCAAGCTTACCCACGAGCCACAGGCCACGTCCATCTGCTGGTTTTGAATGCATCACCCGCTAATTATATGTGATTCTCTCTCATTTTCATACGGAGAGAGGCAGTGAACTGTTTTCCACCCTCTGTGATACAGGTTTCATAAATGTGCATGACATTTCTTTTCATCTCCTTTTCTGACTGGCAAAGTCCTTTTTGATTAACTCTTCACAAGTGCCATCCCATACCTCTTACCATCCTTGCCCCTCTTCTAAATATCTCCAAGGCCTACCATACATTTACTGAGGTTGGAATGCAGGACTGTGTGCATCATTTAAGATGTTGATGTGCTGTGGACCTAAATGATGGATTAACAATGCTACCATGTTTCTCAGTGCTCCTTTCTAGGTTCCTAATACTGGATTAATATGATGAAAGGATGGCACTACACGATCGATGTCTGTTGCAGTTTAAATTCAATGAACGGAGAGCAGCCACTCAGATGTAAACCCTACCCATTGCATTTACAAAAAAACCATGATGGCAAACACATTGCCCTATTTCCTTCTGATTCACAAGTGCTGGCTTCATTTCACCATTTTAGGCACAGCTGCTGGTTAGCTTAATTAATACTTCCCATAAATCAAGTCAGGAGAAAGGCTGAAGTTCAGGATGGCTGATAGAGTCAACATAGCTATGACATAGTGCATTTTACCAGAAAATAGATTTGATTATATGTTAACAACTCCGAGGCAAACTTCTTAATTCTGAGTTTTATCTTCTGTGTGCAAAGGAAACCATATAGAAGGAGAAACATTGCAGTTACTCAAAGTTTGCTTAAGGTATTTTTCTTCCCATGTCTACTCAAAGGAAAGAGAAACGCTCATTTCCTACAAGCTTTTCTTGTCTCTTTGATAGTGATTAACATATTCTTCTTACCAAAAGAAGAACCAAATGAATGCAGTCCATTATCAGTCCAGTAATTTTAAACAAATATATTCCTTTTTCCTTTTTCCGCTGCATGTGCTGCAGTTTGTCTTAGTGGTTCTGGAAATCACTGCTACTGCAGCTCTCCTCAAACTTCCTGAAGTTCTGGACTTTTCTGAGCTCAGAGAAGTTAAACCTATGGAAAATTCAAAGAAAAACACAGAGTCACAAGGACATGAAAAGGAAAAACGAATTCTTGGAAATAAATAATTGCTGCTTTCTGATTTTTGGAGAAATTCTGTTTCTCACATACAAAACCCATCTGTCAGT